>JAJPUD010015920.1:6541-35697 GCA_023553655.1 Myrmecobius fasciatus | reverse complement strand
TCAGAGAGGCCTGGAGAGACTTACATGAACTGATGCTGAGTGAAATGAGCAGAACCAGGAGATCATTATACACGGCAACAACAGTACTATATGACGATCAATTCTGATGGACATGGCTCTCTTCAACAATGAAATGTTTCAAACCACCTCCAATTGTTCACTGAAGAAAGCCATATACACCCAGAGAGAGGGATGCGAAATGTGGACCACAACATAACATTCTCATACTCCTTGATTGATGTTTGCTTACATTGTGTTTCCTTTATCTGATATATCGTTTGTGTAGATAAGATTTTTCTTGCACACCAATGATAAGTTTGGAAATATGTATACATATATTCGATTTGCCAATATTTTAACATAATTAACATGTAGTGGATATCCTGCCATCTAGGGGGAGGGGTGGGGAGTTGGGGGGAAAAATTTGTAACGGAAAACTATGTAAGGGTTATTGTTGAAGAATTACCCACACATATGTTATTCAAATAAAATAAAAATTTAAAAAAAAAAAAAAATTGAGAGAAGCTAGGGATTTGCCAGAGGTTGCATGGCTAATAACTGGCAAAGCACATCTTCCAATTCCAGTTCCTGATCTCTTTCCACTACACCCTGCTGTTTCCCATGTCTCCATTCTCTTCCAGATTTAACATTCTGTGGCTCTATGAATCTAAGGGTTGCAAAGTTCTGACCACAAAGTAGTAAGCAGACCATGAGCCAAACCTTGGGAATATCCACTATTTTAACACTTTTGTTGCTAAAAAGCTTTCAGATTGTTGTTGTTCACTTGGTTTTCGGTCATGATCCCATTTAGGATTTTTTTGGGCAGAGATACTAGAGTAGTGCGCCATTTCCTTCTCAGGTCAATTTATGGACAAGGAAACTGAGGCAAACAGACTGAGTTGCTTGCCCAGGCTGACACAACTAATAAGAATCTGTGCCAAGCATAGGCCCGGTGACAACTATATGAGTTAATAAGAAATAATGTTCATTGTGTGGTTAACTTTCATGGAGCATCACTACTCCATGAAATGAAGGAGCAGTTAGTTGTTAGTAACTCCTCAGCCATGCAAGTCCAAGTACAATGAGTCAGAGCGCAATGTGGAGAGTTAATTTATCCTTGCCAGAAGAATTCATCCCTTTTGCCAAAAACACAATACAGTGGGCCAATAAGTGAGTGGGTGACAGAGGCAGTGACAGGGCAAGCTCTCTCTTAAACTATTACTAACTACTAGTAGTTCAGAGATATAGAGCTAGACAAAACCATGAGACCCAAGAACAGAACTCTAATGTGATTTACTAGTTCGGAATTCAAATTCCGAATTCAAATTTCCAAATTCAAATTCAAATTCAAAAATTCTAGTATAGTGTAATAGCAAAAGCAAGGGATTCAGAGGCAGAGGATTTGGATTCAAATCCTGATTCTTTGTTACTGTGAAGAATTCTCAGCATTCCTGGATCTCAGTTTCCTCATCTGTAAATCAAGCAGTAACTGATCCCATGACAAAAGTTTACTCACACTTGAAGGTTATATTACTTATATTTGGTCATGAATCTGACAGAATAGCCATACAGACCAGGGGGAAAGGCATTTAGTCTTGAAGAACTGGAGTAGCCCAAGTCTGGCAGCCCCCTGCTTAAAGGTTCAAAGGGCCTTTAGAGGTAGTGTCTTTGATGGAAAGAATGTTAGGTTTGGAGATAGAGGATCTATGTTCAAATCTCTTTTCTGCCACCTGTATGACTTCAGGAAAATCAGCTAACTAGCATTTATCAAGCACTTAAGGTTTAAGTGTAAAATGAGAGGGTTGCACTAACTTACTTATAAAGTTTCTTCCAGTTCTCAATCTACAGTCCTAAATTCACTCCCCATATTTTTAATGAAGCCTAACCCTAGCTTTTCATTCATCTCCTTAAGATCATTCCCTAAGGAAAGCACGGTGCAATGACAATTAACAATGATACTAATGATATTAACAATGATAACCTCTCTACTCATAAGAGGAATTAAGTGCCATCCAAAAGGAGTCAATATCTTTCAGTAATGAACTTTCAGTGAAAAAGTATGCTGGGTGAAAATAATCACAACAACAATACTTGTATACTACTCCCTGCATATGCATGGAAGATTAAGATGCACAGAATAAAGATGTTGCCAGTTTCAGGGACTCAGCACTATTCTAGGTAAGCTCTTTTTTTCAGGAACTAGCAATCATGTTCAGAACACCAGTGTCCAGTGAATGAGGACATGCAGGTTACCCTGGCAAAGCAGGCATGGAGCATTATAGAAGGAAATCTTTTCTCTCTTTAATCAAAAGGATAAAGGCGATTAAGCAGGAATTATTTTCAATGACCTACATAATTTCATCAGAGTTCCTGTGGCTATTAACAGAGAGCAGCTGACTTCTTAATGAGATGATTTAGGTAGCATGGCCCTTTCAAGGGTGAGGCCGAAGAGCCTATCCAATCTACTGGAAAACAGTACAATTACATGAGACATATCCCCAACTCCTCTCCCCCCTTTCTCCTCCTCTGCTTAAAGATGCTTACCTCCCTGGGGAACTTTTTCCTATTCTCAAGGCATATCAGGCTGCCTCCTCCTGGGAGAGACAGTCTAGGAGAAAGGGAGAGGGCTGGGTTTATTCATCATGCATGTTGACATGATTCCAGGGGTCAGAGGGAAGAAAAAAAATCCTACTACTGCCACCATCACCCACATCGGCAAACCACAAGCCTTCCAGCCAACTCAGCAGCAATTTCCATGTCTCCACATCCTAAGCAGAAAGGGAACGGAGGCCACCCTTGCAGAGAAGGAGTTGGGGTGGACTTGCATCCAGTTTTACAAGGGCTTTTCTGAAGTTTGGCAACAGCAATCTGTCAAGTCAACTTGCATGTCCCTACTACACCCAGAAGGTGGCTTGGAACCTCGGAGACACCTCCTTTGTTTGTTTGTCTGGAAAGGGGGAGAGGGTCCAGAATGGTTTAGGGGGGCTTTGGGATGGCGATGGGAAGGGGACCGCCCCCAAACCCCTTTTTTTCCTCGGTGCTTAAGCTACCTCCTTACCAGCATTACGCACCAAGGAAGCGATAGGAGAGAAAAGAAGGCATTCACCTCCTTCAAAACAACACTGCCCCTTCTCCCCAGGGCTGTAACCCAGTAACAGCCACCTCCTGGGGTTCCAGCCGCCACTACGCGCCAGCCCCTTCCTGATAAGGAGGAGCCAATTCTTACCCTTGATGCAATTCTTTGGGGGAGCGCAGGCGGACCGCCACGAAGCCAGCTATAAGGCGCAACGCAGAGACACTTTCACCTTTCTCTTCCCCCCCCCCAAAAAAAAGTGCCCAGCGGGGCAAAAAGTATAGTTAAAGGCGCAACGTACCTGGGAATGGGGACGTGGGAAGGTGCCAGCGCCCCTCCTCCTCCAGCAGATACCAGGAGCAGCAGGATCCCTTCCTGTCTGAACGTCCCGCACACTTTGGCAGAAGTAAGCCCTGAGCGTCCGGCGGCTTCACAAAGTTTGGGCAGGGAGGAAAGCATGAGCTAGACGGGGCCCGGGAGCTGCCGGTGGATGATCAGGGCTCAGCGGCTCCCAAAGCAGCCGGCCCCACCAGCGGAACCCAGAAATCACCGGGCAGGGGCAAGATCGGATGCTTCCCGCAGCCCGGCGGACAAGCCCACTCTGCAAGCCCCGGACCCCGGCTCCTGGCTGGGGGCCCCAACTCTGGGGAGGTCACTCAGGAGCCGTGGGACTCCTAGAAGAAAGTTGGCTGCTGGAGGCACCCCAGAGGAACTTTCGGGAGGTGCGTCAGGCCAGCTGCGGGGCCGCGCCCACTCCAGAGGCCCTGCCCTCGCCTCCGCCCCCGGCTCCGGGCTAGAGCCGGAGAGGAGGGGCCGCAACCTGCCTGGCCGGCTTCGAGGTGTGCGCACGCCCCGGCCCACCCTCTAGCCACCGGCCCGAGTCCTTCCCTGCTCGCCCGGGGCCCGCTTTTCCGTCCCCTCGGACCGTCCGACTCTTCAATGGGTCTTTCACCACCGCCACCTGAACTCTCGGGACTCCAGGTAGCCGCTGCGCCTTCCCCGGCGCTGCGAGGGCGGACGGTTCCTAAGGTGAAGTAGGAGGAGCCGAGCGCAGAGGGAGGAACTTTCCTCCGAAACTTGGACTGGAACTGAATCGAAGACGCCCTAGCCTTGCGAGCCGCGGTGTGATCGTGCCCTGCACGATCTGTCACACACGTACACACACATACATACACACACACACACACACACACACACTCAGTAGAAAAGGCTTTAGCCTGGGTTCGAATCTCCCTCTTGCTCTTTTTACTTATGTGACATCAATCACTTTACCTTTATGTGCTAGCATTGATATAGCTTTTTATGTTACTTCCTGTAAATCCTCAAAATGATGTCTGCTTAGCATACAGTAAGCGATTAATAAATGCTCATTGCCTACTGACTAAAATGAGAGAGTTGGATCAAATGGCCTTCAAGACCGCTTTCAGCTCTAGAGCTAAGAAGTCAGCCAACGGCCATCCTAAAGCGGGCACAGGTCTACGTTAGTACTTGACCCACAGCAACAGCCTCTCACATCCCTTCCCCCTCCCCTCCCGTTTCTCTTTGGATCCGTCCTCACCCACAAAATCTTAGACTAGTGTTTAAATCCCGCGGGGCAAATACAGTCCAAGTGGAACCGCCCCCATCCAATTTGCGAGGGACAAAGTCTAGGCAATGTGACGATTCCTAATTATTCCCTGAAGTCGGTGAGAGTTGTTGGAGAGAGAAAATTTCACGGTTTTTTCGTTTCTTTTCTAAATTTTGGAGTTTGAAAACTTTTTTACTACCTACCTTTCAAGAAAGTTCGTGTGGGCTGCTTTTGGCACCGAGGGAACCAGAAAGGAAAACGGAACGGAGGTTAGGTAACCGCTCCCTCCCCAAGAGGGAGGGTGTGTGTCTGGTCGGGCTGATCCATTTCCCCGTACTCCCAAAGCTCTTGTGTCAATGAAGATAGGTTTGGGAAACAGTGTCAGGTTTTGCTTTTCTGCCTTTTTTGGCGCGGCAGCCTTCTCAAATAAACTCCCTTTTCCCAATAGCCCCAGCCTAGCGTTTTGTCAGCTGCTCTCATTTCACAGCTGTTCAAAGCTTCGAATTCAAGCGGTGCATCTCTTGGCAAAGGGCTGAGGTTGGAGTAGGAGCTCCTGTTTCTTCCAACACCCGTGACCTGGTTCTTTCAACGTCACGGAACGGGAGGTTTGGGGGCTGGAAGCAGTCTTCTTGTGCAAGTACAAGCCCCCTCGTAGGCTTAGGAAAGGGAAGCCAAGAGTGATTGAGTGCATTGTCCCAAATCGCTTGGGCCAGTGGGTAGCAGAGCTGGATTTGAAAGAGCATTTGACTCATGATTACGAGAATCTGGCGGTGGTAGTGCTGGATAGTAGTAGTGATTGTAGTTAATAGTAACAGCAGCAGCAGCAACAGTAATCACAATAATAATTTGTTCTATCGTGTCCTACTCTTTGTGACCCCATTTGTGGTTTTGTTGCTAAAGATACTGGAGTGATTTGCCATTTTCTTCTCCGGTTCACTTTACAGTTAAGGAAACTGAATCAAATGGGAATAAGTGACTTGCATAGGATCCTAGAGCTAAGTGCCTGAGCCTAGGTGTGAACTCAGGAAGACAGCTTGACTTCTGGCACTCTATCCATTGTAGCAGCTAGCTGCCCTTACATTCAGATCTTAATGACTCTACCTACAATTTCCTCACCTGTGAAGTAAAAGGAATGGCCTCTGAGGTTTCTTCCAGTTCTGAATAGGGTCAGCATCGTTTGTTTGTTTTTTTTAATTGCCTTACCCCTTTAGCTTGTGTTCCTTGTTTATGGTCTTGACTTTAAAAAAAAAAAAAAAAAGCTACAGGCAACCAAACTCAGAACTTTGCTAAATACAGGGAACTAGTAGCAGGACTCCAATTCAAGTAGTAGTAGTAGTAGTAGTAGTAGTAGTAGTAGTAGCAGTAGCAGCAGCAGCAGCAGCAGCAGCAGCAGTAGCAGTAGCAGTAATAATAGTAGTAGTAGTAGTAGCAGCAGCAACAGTAGTAGGAGTAACAGTAGCAGTAGCAGTAGTAATAGGAGGAGGAGGAGTAGCAGCAGCAGCAGTAGCAGGAGCAGGAGCAGTAGTAGTAGTAGTAGTAGTAGTAGTAGTAGATGATTCACAACCTGGTACCTTCCTCCTCCAGTCTTCTTACCATTTGTTTTCCTCCATATACTCTATGAAGTACATTGACCTATCTTTTTGTTCCTCCCAAGTGAGCCCAGAAATTTCCTCATTCCCTTTCCCCCTCTGGCAATCTCTAATTCTCTTGTCTTCTTGTCATTTCTGCATTTATAAGGTCTCTCATATGTAATATATCCCCTCTCTCCTGTCACAGCTTCTACCACAGGACTGACACTCATCACCTAGACTACTCTGAGAGACTTCTACCTATCCCTGCCTTGTCTCTCCCCACTACAGATCATCCTGCAATTGGCTGCTAAAATGACTTCCCTAAAGTACAAAACTAATTGCATCAACCCTACCTCCAACTCCCACTCAGTAAACTTAAGTGGCTCACTATTACCTCCAGGATCAAATATAAAATCCTCTCTTGTCTTTTAAAGCCATCCACAACCTGACACCTTGCTACTTTTCCAGTTTTCTTGCAATTTATTTTCCTCAGTACACTCTATGATGTACTACACTGGCCTGTCTTTTATTCCTCCCAAGTGAAACTCCGTATTCCTACTCAGTACCATTCCATAAGCCCATGCTTTCTGTTCCCCTTCACCTCTTGGCTTCTCTGACTTCCTTCAAGACAGCTCAGATCTCACCATCTAAGGGAGGCTTTTCTTGGTCCTCCACATCTTCATTCCCTGTTAGTGCCTTCCCTCTGAGATTACCCTCTTACCCCTACTTTTTCTCTCTTTCTCTCTATGTCTGTTTACCTCTATGTCTGTCTCCCTCTCCCCCCCCCCTTCTCTTTCTCTATCTTGTGTGTGTGTGTCTCTCTCTGTTTCCCTCTCCCCCCCTTCTCTTTCTGTGTGTGTGTGTGTGTGTGTCTCTCTCTCTGTCTCTACTCACATATATATACACACACACATATAAAGGGGGTTAAATGATTTGCATAGGATCATAGAGCTAAGTGCCTGAGCTCAATGTGTATAGTAATATATAGTATTATATATATATATATATAGTAAATGGAATTTTTGTGCATACTTTCTTCCCCATTAGAATATAAAATGAAAGAAAAGTGTTTTTGCCTTTCTCTATATTGCCAATATTTAGCGCTGTGTCTGATGTAAAATTAAAGTTGCTAAATATTGGCATTCAGGAGATCCCATCAATTGGGGAATAACTGAAAAAGATGTGGTATATGATTGTGATGGAATACTATTGGGCTATAAGAAATGATGAGCAGGATGCTTTCAGAAAAACCTGGAAAGACTTAAATGAACTGATGCAAAGTGAAGTGAGCAGAACCAGAACATTGTACACAGTAACAGCAATATTGTAATAATGTTCAACTGTGAAAGACTTAGCTACTCTCATCAATAAACTAATCCAAGACAATTCCAAAGGACTCCTAATGAAAAATGTCATCCACCTCCAGAGAATACTGAAGAACTCTAAGAACAAATTGAATTATAATTTTTCCCTTTTTTTTTTGTAACATGGCTAATGTGGAAATAAGTTTTGCATGATTTCACATGTATAATTGATATCATATTGCTTGTTTTCCCAGTGGATAAGAGAGCAGCTAGAGAGAGGAAATGAATTTGGAACTCAAATTTTCTTTAATTGTAAGTGGTAGAATTAAACTTTTTAAATCAAAAATAAATAAAATAATTTAAATAGATAAATGAGTGAATAGGAATGCTTGCTAACTAAGTTGTCAGACAGGTATAAAAGAGTATAGAATACTGGGCCTATAGTCAGGAAGATCTGAGTTCAAATTAAACATTAGGTACTTATTAGCTGTATGATCCTAGGTAAGTCATTTTAACCTTTGTCAACCTCAGTTTCTTCAGCTGTAAACTAGGGATGATAGCACATAAAAGCACTAGTACTATACCTGACCCATAATATATGATATATAAATGCTTCTCCCCTCTTCCCCAATATACTGATTGATTAAAACAGGATCCCAGAAAGGAAGGGCAAGATTATTGCTTTCCATAAATGAATTAGGGTGGCAACAATGATAACAATGGACATTAATGTTATACTTTATCATTTATAGCTACTTTATTTACATTATCTAATTTGAGCTCTGTAGAATAGATATTACAGCCACTATTATTCCCATTTACATTTTATATCCCTAGTTATAATGAAAGTAAAGGTCAGGGAAGTTAAGGGACATGCTCAGGATCACACAGCCCATTATGTTATCAGGCCAGATTCAAAGCCAGATCATCCTGAGACCAAGTCCACAAATCTTTGCCATATAGCTGCCTCCTCTCCTGCATGAAATCATGACCCATTTCTGAGTAATCTCCTGGAATGTGTCCTCATAATATTAATCAACTCAAGTCCAACATAGAATTTTGAGCTCTTTCGTCCTTGCTAAGGGTATGAGGCTTTGAGCTTCCCACCTCTTCGGGTGTGAAAGGGCCACTGGTTGACCTCAGCCCAGCCCTTGCTGGCCTTGACGGGGCCATAAGTGAGCAGCAGTTCATGACCTAATGCTTATCCCTCGATCCCTCCACTCCCACCTCCCCAATTTGTGGTGCCTATTGCCAGGGAGACGTCACTGGATAAGCAGGCAAAAGAAATAGAGGTTACAGTAGAAATAGCTGCAGGAAGGCCATGGGGCCTTTAGGGAGAAAACTGCCTCATCCTGGCACTGTTCCCACTCCGGGAATTTATAGGGTCAAAGTATCACATTTCAGTCACACTGAGTTGGCTTATACCCAGTGGGATGGTGGAAATGAAAGTTATCACACAAGAAGACAATGAGAGAAGCAAGGAAAGTGGTCAGTTATCTCCACCTGGATTCAATTCAGCAAACATTTATGAGCTCCCTTCTGTCTGTAGGTATGGATGACCCAGACAAGCAGCCAGGCTCTTCCACAATCTGCTTCCAATGTATAGTTCCAGCCTTATCTCACACCATTCTTCACACACCCAGCATTCCAGCCAAAACTGACTATTCACTATCCCCAGCTCCTCACCCCCCATTCTTATCCTGGGATTATCTAAGGGATTATAGTTATACAGGGATGTTTGAGGTCATCCAGTTCCAGTACCCAGTTATACAGATAAGTTAAAGAGAAGTTAGGAGATTTACTTAAGGTCACACAGATCACTCTCATCCCCCGCATCCAATCAGTTGCAAAGTCTTGCCAATTCTATGAGCTTGCTCACTTTCTGTCTCTGTGTGTTTCTCTGTGTGTATCTGTGTCTGTCTCTTTCTCTCCCCCATCTCTCTCCTTTCTGTGTCCCTATCTCTGTTTCTGTGTGTGTGTGTGCCTGTGTGTCTCTGTTTTTCTGTCTTTCTTTCTGTGTCTCTTTATGTCTTTGTCTCTCCCCCATCACTCTCTCCTTTCTGTGTCTCTATCTCTGTCATGTTTCTTTCTCTGTGTGTGTGTCTATCTCTCTGTCTCTCTCCCCCATCTCTCTCCTTTCTGTGTCTATCTCTGTTTCTGTGTGTGTATCTGTCTGTCTCTCTGTCTCTCTGTGTCTGTCTCTGTCATGTTTCTTTCTCTGTGTGTATGTGTGTCTATCTCTCTGTCTCTCTCTCCCCCATCTCTCTCTCCTTTCTGTGTCTGTGTCTCTGTCATGTTTCTTTCAGTGTGTGTGTGTGTCTATCTCTCTGTCTCTCTCTCCCCCATCTCTCTCCTTTCTGTGTCTCTATCTTTGTCATGTTTCTTTCTGTGTGTGTCTCTCTCTGTGTCTCTGTCTCTGTCTTCCCCATCTTTCTCTCCTTTCTGTGTCTCTATCTCTGTTTCTCTCTCTATGTGTGTCTCTCTCTTTCTCTCTGTGGGTATAACTGATCTTTCTCTGTGTCTCTCTGTCTCTTTCCCTCCCTGTCTGTCTGTCTGTCTGTCTGTCTGTCTCTCTCTCTCTCTCACACACACACACACACACATACACACACACACCCTCTAATGAATCCCTTTTACCTCTAGGATGAAATATAAAACTGTTTGGCTTTTTTTAAAAAATGTTTTCAGACAATAGGGTTCCCAGGGTCACATAACTTGTAAATAGTTGAGGTTACATTTGAACCCAGATCCTCCTTATTTCCCAGCTGATGTTCTACCTATCTGACTACTCCCACTTCTTTTTGGTTCTTAAAGCCCTTCAGAAGTGAACACAGTAAACAAAATTAAGTGGTGATCAACTCTAATGGAGGAGACTTCAACAATGAGGTGTTTCGGGCCAATCCCAATAGACTTGTGATGGAGAGAGCCCAGAGAGAAGGCTGTGGGGACTGAGTGTGAATCACACATAGTATTTCCACCTTTGTTGTTGTTGTTAATGTTTGCCTTTTGTTTGTTTGTTTGATCTGATTTTTCTCATGTAGCAAGACAACTGTGGGAAAATGTTTAGAAGAATTATATATATTTAACCTATATGGGATTGCTTAAGGGGAGGTGGATGGAGGGAGAAAAATTTGGGACATAAGGTTTTTTGTTTTTTGGGTTTTTTTTTGCAAGGGTGTATGTTGAAAACTTTCTTTGCATGTATTTTGAAAAACAAAAAGCTATTATTATATTTTTTAATCTAATAAAAAAAAATCAAGTTCTTCATAATCTGGCCCATTCCTAGCTTTCCAGTCCAGTCCAGTCCCTCCCTTCATATATTAGGACTGTGACACTGACCTCACACAAAATGCTCTCAATTTCTCTGATTATGCCCCAGGCCTGGAATTCTCTCCTACTCAGCTCATGACCCCTCCCCCACCAATTTCCCTGGCTTCCTTCTAGGCTTAGCTAAAATCCAGCCTTCTATAGGAAGCTTCTCTCAGTCATTTTAATGTTGTTAGTGCCTTCCTTTTGAAATGATCTCCAAATCAGTCTGATGGGGGGGATTGTAAGCAGCTTGAATTTCTTTGCATTCCCAACACTTAGAAATTGGCTGGTATGTAGTAGTCATATAATAAAATGCTTCTTGACTTGGCAGGTACTAACTCCCAGAGAAGTTAAATGACCTGCCCAGTTACTAGGAACTGTGTGATTTTGGACAAGTCATCCTGATCTTTTCATTTTTCAATCATAATAATGTCCAATTTTCTGCAACATTTAATCAGCCTCTTTCTTTCTTTTTTTTTTTAACTTAATAGTATGTTGTTTTTTCCAATTACATGTAAGTGATCATTTTCAACATTCATTTTTGTAAGATTTTGAGTTCTGAATTTTTTTCTCTCCATCCTTTCCCTCCTCCCTTCCCAAGAAAGCAAGCAATCTGATATAGGTTATACATGTACAATCATTTTGAACATATTTCCATATTAGTCGAATCATTCTCTTTCAAATTGAGAACTGCCTTGAGCATATCTTCCAACATTTCTGTTGAAATCCTTTCCCATCCTTCAGGGTCCAATTCAAATGTCACCTTCCTGCTAAAGCTTTCCTAGATGTCCCCACTTAGAAGTGACCATACTTCTTCAAACTCTCATTCCATTTTATCTGGATTTCACCTTTCTTCTCATTGTCTGATTAGAGAAGCAGTTTGGAATATTAGCTAGAAGTAAGAATGAACTAGATCCAAATCTGACTTCAGATACTTATTAGCAGTTATTTAATCTGTTTCCCCATCTGAACATATTCCTCAGGGTTGTTGTGAGACAAATAAAATAATCTGTGTGTAAAGTGCATTACAATCCTATAGAATCCTATAGAAGTGTCATTCTTACATTTTTTTTTTCTTGTTTAATTATTTGTGTACAAATCTCATCCCCTTGAGGGCAAGAACTGTCTTATTTCATATTTAATCCGACAGTGCCTAGCTCAGTGCTCTGTACATAATGCATACAGTGAATCTTTGTTTAATTGAATTGGGATAACAAGAAATTAAAATGTAAGGCTTAAAGCTCAGCAGGGCTAGAAATGCAGACCTCTCACTGGCTTGGCTGTTTTTTCTAAGATCTGTTTCCTATTGAGCACACACATTACAGCATCAAAACATTTTTCTTTTGGAAAAGAATTTGAAATGTTAAAAGTTTATTAAAGAAGCGTCTTTACCAAAGTGCTTAAAATTGGAAGGAATACTAGAGATCTTCTCCAGCTCCTTCATTTTAAAGACGTAAACAATTAGCAACAAAGAAAGTTAAATGACTAGCCCAAGATTACATAAATACCATCAGAATTGAAACTTGAATCCAGACCCAGACTCTTTCCACTAAACCAAATCTAGGAATGATTAACAGGGAATGAGAAGGAAGAAAGATCATGGCCAAATTTGGCATGAAATCTAAGAAAAGGACTATCATATAGTTGTTGTTGTTTAAACAATGCTGGGAAGATGGCTTTACATGCTATTTTTTTTAATAAAGTAGAAGGGGAAAAAATCATTGATTTGAATTAATGATTTTTTTCCCTGAGAGAACTACCTGAGAGACCTCCTGGGATGGTGGATAAAGAGCCTCCTTCAAGCCAAAAAGATGTGGACTGTGGACTGCCTTTGAAACAATGGCTGTGTGATCCAGGACAAGTAGCTAAATCTCTCTCTTCTCCCAGACAACTCTGTAAATAAAACTAAGATTTCAAGAGAGTTATTGACCTGCATTTATAGAAAGAGTTTCTGTATCAGTAGTTTCTGACAATGATATAATCTGGCTTTTGCAGAAATGGCAGCACCTGCACCATGTTTAAACTAAATCAAAGACAAGTACTGTGACTTAGAAGTTTTATATTCTTGTTGTTTGTCCTTTGTTCTCTGACTTTTTCAGCTAGATATCTCACCAGTTAAGACCAAGCCCTGCACCCAAATCACTCAGATTCTCAGGGATTGACCAACAAAAGGTCCCAGGCCAAGTCCCATTGGGTCACTGGGCCCTGATTGGTTCAAAGTGAATGTTTCTGTTTTAACCAAAACCCCTCCAAAAAATTTATATTCTTAGCCTCATTTCATACCTAGCCTTAATCACTGAATGGGCATTGCTTCAGTCAAACTGAGATCTGGGAACAACCTTAGCTTAAAAGCCAGGGTCTCCCACTGTATCCATGGCCATCCCAAGTCATCCTGATTTAGATCTGGCTGTTGGACCCAGATTGCATCCCTCCCTCACTTAAATCCAATATTCTAGTGCTTTCATAGTTAAACTCCCTGAGAAAATCAAGTCAATAAGTATTTAATAAGCATTTATTGTTTTAGGAACTATGCTAAGTTCCAAAAATATGAAGAAAGAAACAGTCCCTGTCCTCAAAGAGCATATATTTCTAATGAAAACTGTCTCCAGTAGGTACTTCCATTTCCTTTCCTCTTATTCTCTTCTAAACTCTATGCTGTCTAGCTTCCAAACTCCTCATTTAACTGAATTATCAGTGATCTTTTAATTGCCAAATCCAGTGGTCTTTTAGTGATCCTCATTCTTCTTGACTTCTATGTAGCCTTTGACACTATCATCCTCTTTTCCTTGATATTCTCTCCTCCCTAGGTTTTCATGACACTGCTCTTTCCTGATTTTCTTTCTACTTGTCCAACCCCTCTTTCTTTTTTTTTCTTTGCTTGATGCTCATTTAGGTCCTGAATTTATCAAGGTGAGTATCCCTCAAGATTTTGTTCTGGTCTCTCTTCTTTTTTCCCTTTATGCTTTTCCTGGTGATCTAATCTCTAAATCTAAACTCCCAATGAGTTAATATAGACAGCTCCCAAATCAATGGATCCATCCCTAACCTCTCAACTGAGCTCTAGTTTTGTGACTCCAACTGCCTTTTGAATATCTCAAACTGAATATTATATTCATCATGTCTACAACAGAATATTTCCTTCTAAGTCTTCCCTCTTCCAAACTTCTTTATAAAATAGGGGTGTCCATCATCCTCCCTGTCACCCAGGCTCACAACCTTGGTGACATCTTTCATTCCTCATTCACATTCACCCAGCATAGTCAAACTATTTCCAAGTCTTTTTGTTTCTATCTTCACAACATTGTTAGCAAACATTCCCTTCTTTCTATTGGCATCCAGGTTCAGGACTTCCTCACATAAACCTGTATTATTGCAGTAGCCTCAGATTTGGTCTCCCTGCCTCAAGTTGAATAACTCTGAGCCTATAACATTTCTCCCACGTTCAATATATTCTAATTGTGTTTTATCACCTCCAAGATTAAATTTAAAATCCCATTTAACCCTTAAAAACCTCCACAACTTAACCCCCTTCCTACCTCTACAATTTCCTTATATTTTAATTCTATCCATATACTTTATTATTATTTTTTTTTTTTTTGCTTTTTTGCTGAGGCATTTGGGGTTAAGTGACTTGCCCAGGGTCACACAGCTGTTACCTGTCTGAGACCAGATTTGAGCTCAGGTCCTCCTGACTTCAGGGCTGGTGCTCTATCCACTGCGCCACCTAGCTGCCCCTATCCATATACTTTATGTGGATATACTCTTTTTCTTTCTTTAAAAAAAATAGCTTTTTATTTTCAAAATATATGCAAAGATAGTTTTCAACATTCACCCTTACAAAATTTTGTGTTCCAAATTTTTTCCTCCATTCTCCCCCACCCCTTCCCCTCAACAGCAAGTAATCTGATATATGTTAAACATGTACAGTTCTTCTGTATGTATTTCCATAATTATCATGCTGCATAAGGAAAATCAGATCAAAAAGAAAAAAAGTTGACAGGAAAAGATAACGATGAATGTTGGAGGGGATGTGGGAAGACTGGGACACTGATGCATTGTTGGTGGAACTGTGAACGGATCCAACCATTCTGGAGAGCAATTTGGAGCTATGCGCAAAAAGTTATCAAACTGTGCATACCCTTTGACCCAGCAGTGTTTCTACTGGGCCTATATCCCAAAGAGATCTTAGAGGAGGGAAAGGGCCCCACGTGTGCAAGAATGTTTGTGGCAGCCCTTTTTGTAGTGGCTAGAAACTGGAAACTGAAGGGATGCCCATCAATTGGAGAGTGGCTGAACAAATTATGGTATATGAATGTTATGGAATATTATTGTTCTGTAAGAAACGACCAGCAGGATGATTTCAGAGAGGCCTGGAGAGACTTGCATGAAATGATGCTGAGTGAAATGAGCAGAACCAGGAGATCATTATACACAGCAACAACAATACTATATGAGGATCAGTTCTAAGGGACATGACTCTCCTCAACAATGAAATGCTTCAAACCAATTCCAATTGTTCAGTGAAGAAAGCCATATACACCCAGAGAGAGGGATGTGAAATCTGGACCACAACATAACATTTTCATGTTCTCTATTGATATTTGCTTGCATTGTATTTCCTTTATTGGATTATTCTTTCTTGTAGATACAATTTCTCCTGAACAAAAAAATGATATGTGGCAATAACTATACATATATTCGATTTCTTAAGTATTCTAACATAATTATCATGTAGTGGATATCCTGCTATCTAGGGGAGGGGTGGGAAGTAGGGGGGAAAAATTTGTAACAGAAAGCTTTGTAAGGGTTAATGTTTAGGAATTACCCATACATATGTTTTGCAAATAAAAAGTATTAATAAAAATTAAAAAAATAAAAATAAAAAAATAAAAAATAAAAAGGTAAAAAAAAAGTTAGAAAAAAAAAAGAAATTGATCATCCTATAATTTTGTTGTTCCAAATATACAATGTTCTCCTGATTCTATTCACTTCATTTAGCATCAATTCATGTAAGTCTCTCCAGGCCTTCCTGTAATCATCCTGCTGATGATTTCTTATAGAATAATAGATATTGGTCTTTTTTTTTTCCTTGCACATAAAACTCCATCTCCCTGCCCCTTGTGTTTTTACTGATTGTACTCCACACTCTCAGTGCTCCCTCTTCTTGTCTGTAGTACCCAGTTTCCTTCACACCTCCACTCAAATCTCAGTTTCTTTTTTTTTTTGTTTTCAAATTTTATTTTATTTTTAGTTTATGGAATAAAAAAGCATTTCCCTAAAATATTATAATAAAAAAAAGATTGCACATGAAACCTACCATGTATAACTTGCTATTTCTTTTAAATATTCAACAGTCATCATATAAATTTCTTTATTTCCCTTCCACACTCTAAGTATATATATCTATGTATACATGTATATATTACTATATTATAAAAGTATTCTATACCCACTTCTATTTATCAGCACTTTCTCTGGATGCAGATAGTGTCTTTCTTGATATGGCCTTTATAATCAATAATAATCAAATTATAGTTATAATAATCAAAATAATTTATTTGTTCAAAGTCATTTCTTTTTTATATAATAGGTTTTTTATTTTTCAGTTGTGAATTGCTTCTAGTAGTTTTTAGTTGAGTCTCTTAAGGTTCTCTAAGTATACCATCATGTCATCTGCAAAGAGTGATAATTTAGTTTCCTCATTACCTACTCTAATTCCTTTTTATTTTTTTTTATTTTTTATTTTTCAAAATACATGCAAAGATAGTTTTCAATATTCACCCTTGAAAAACCTTGTGTTTGAAATTTTTTTCCTTCCTTCTCTCCTTCCCCTAGACAGCAAGTAATGTAATACAGGTCAAGCATGTGCAATTCTTTTAAATGTATTTCCACGTTTATCATGCTGCATGAGAAAAATCAGATCAAAATGGGAAGAAAAAAAAAAACATGAGAAAAAAAAAAAACAAGCAAGCAAACAACAACAAAGGTGAAAATACTATGCTTTGATCCATATTCAATTTCCATAGTTCTCTCTCTGGATGCAGATGGCTCTTTCCATCCCAAGTCTATTGGAATTGCCTTTAATTACCACATTGTTGAAAAGATATTATCCATCACAGTTGATTATCACGTAATTTTGTAGTTGCTGTATACAATGTTGTCTTGGTTCTACTCAATTAGCATCAGTTCATACAATTCTCTCCAGGCCTTTCTGAAATCATCCTGCTGATTGATTCTTATAGAACGATAATATTCCTTAACTTTCATATACCAAAACTTCCTCAGCCATTCTCCAACTGATGGGCATCCATTCAGTTTCTAGTTCCTTGTCACTACAAAAAGAATTGCTATGAACATTTTTGTACATGTGGGTCTTTTTCCCTTTTTTATGATCTCTTTGGGGTACAGGCCCAATAGAAACACTGTTAAATCAAAGGGTATGCACAGTTTGATAGCCCTTTGGGGATAGTTCCAAATTGTTCTCCAGAATGATTGGATCAATTCACAACTCCACCAACAATGTTTCAGTATCCTAGTTTTCACACACATCCCCTCCACCATTTATTATTATCTTTTCCTGTCATCTTACCCAATCTAAGAGGTGTACAATGGTATCTCAGAGCTGCCCTAATTTGCATTTCCCTAATCAATTTCCCTAATCATTTTCATATGACTAGAAATGGTTTTAATTTCTTCATCTGAAAATTGTCTGTTTGTTGTCCTTTGACCATTTATCAATTGGAGAATGGTTTATATTCTTATAAATTTGAGCCAATTCTCTATATATTTTAGAAATGAAGCCTTTATCAGAAACCTTGGATGTAAAAAAAAAAAATTTCCCCTATTTTCTGCTTCCCTTCTAATCTTGGCTGCATTGGTATCGTTTGTACAAAAGATTTTCAATTTAATATAATCAAAATTATC
Organism: Myrmecobius fasciatus; assembly: GCA_023553655.1. Classification (NCBI taxonomy): domain Eukaryota; kingdom Metazoa; phylum Chordata; class Mammalia; order Dasyuromorphia; family Myrmecobiidae; genus Myrmecobius; species Myrmecobius fasciatus. Next base: position 17,949 of record JAJPUD010015920.1, on the reverse strand, counting down.
CATTTTGCATCTCACAATATTCTCTAGTTCTTCTTTGGCTTTAAATTCCTCCCTTCTCCACAGATCCGAGTTTGCTTGTAGTATCACTCTTTATGTCTAAATCATGAACTCATTTCAATCTTTTCTTGGTATAGGGTGTTTGTTAGGTATTGGTCAATGCCTAATCTCTGCCACACTATTTTCTAATTTTCCCAGAAATTTTTTATCAAAGAGTGAGTTACCTCAGAAGTTGGAGTCTTTGGATCTATCAAACACTAGATTACTATAGTCATGGACTATTGTGTCTTGTGAACCTAACCTATTCCACTAACCTACTACTCTCTTCCTTAGCCAGTACCCAATGGCTTTGACAAGTGCTGCTTTATAATATAGTTTTAGGTCTTTTACAGCTAGGCCACTCTCCTGCATTCTTCTTCATTAATTCCCTTGAAACTCTTGAGCTCCCATTCCTCCAGATGAACTTTGTTATTTTTTTTCTAGCTCCATAAAGTAATTTCTTGGCAGTTTGACTGTTATGGCACTGAATAAGTAGATTAATTTAGGTATAATTGTCATTTTTATTATATTAGCTCAACCTACCTACAAGACTTGATACTCTTCCAATTAATTATTTTGATTTAACTTTACTTATGTGAAAAGTATTTTGTAATTATGTTTATATAGTTCCTTGCTCTGTCTTGGCAAGTAGACTCCCAAATAATTTATGTTGTTTACAGTCATTTTAAATGGATTTCTCTACCTCTTACTGCTGGACTTTGTTGGTAACATAGAAATACTGATTGATTTATGTGGGTTTATTTTATATCCTACAAGTTTACTAAAGTTCATGCCTCAGTTTCTTACAAGACTGTCCTGGTTCACCCCAATGTTAGTGTCTTCTTTCTGAGATTCCCTCCAATTCACTCAAGCTATATCTTGGATGTACATTTTTTTTTTCTGATGGGCTCCTCTATTAGTCTGTGATCTCCTTGAGGTCTGATCTTTGTCCTTAGCACTCCATCCTTATGTGTTTAATAATAAATACATCTTGAGTGGCTGACTGACTTTTTTAGTAAAACATGCTATAACATAGACCTATTTTGAATTGAATTTTTAATTTTAATTTAATAATTAATAAGATTTTAATTTAAATTTAATTTTTCTCTTTTTAATGTATTAAGGTCCTCTTATTAGTTTTTGTTTTTTGTTTTTGTTCTTTTGTTTTTTTGCTGAGGCAATTGAGGTTAAGTGATTTGTCGAGGATCACACAGCTAGAAAATATTAAGTGTCTGAGGTCAAATTTGAACTCAGGTCCTGATTTCAGGGTTGGTGCTCTATCCACTGCATCAACTAGCTGCCCCTTCTCTCTTAGTAGTTTCTAATGAGTTTAGAATATATAAATAATGAAACCAATTTTTTTATAACTCTTTTAGGATTTGGGCAGAATTCTCTCCTCCCTTTTGTACTCTGCTTCATTCTCTATAAAAAATTTGATTAATATAAGGACACTGAGCCCTACTCAGATCAAGACTCTCAAAGAGAAATGGATTAAAATAGAATCTAGTTCAGAAACCCAGATATCTGGAGATTAGAAGAAGAATCCCTAACTCCTCCTGACCTCCTTCTCTTCACTAACCTAGCTCACAAGATTAGGCTTCTGCATCCCTCTGAGGAAGTAGAAGAAGAGTATTATTCCAATGTAATAGATGGGGAAGTTGAGGTACCCATAGGAAAGCGAATGGTTTTAGCATGAAGGAAGATAGCTTAAATTGGCAACATAACTGTCAATGCATTATATCACTTTCTTCCTAGAACTAATCTGAGACCAGTTCTCAACAGCAGTCATCTCCCCTAGCTATCAGACCGTCCCATTTTCTGTTTTCTGTTCCTTCCTGTGCTTCCTACTTCCTAAAGAATACAGAGACATGACATTTCCTTTGTGCTAATCCTGATGGCCTGACCTGGGAAAAATCCACACAAACACACAAACAGTTGGGGAAAGGGGAGTTCAGGGCTCCAGCCACCAATTCATCAAATTAAATCACGCATATAAAACACTTTGTAAACTTTAAGGCAACACATCAATGAGAGCTACTTTTTTTTTTTCCATGCAGTGCCTCTGACATTGCATGACCTTGATTAATCTCCTTTTCCCAACCTTGCTGAGAGGAGTTATGTGCAATGAGAGCTAGATTTGAAGCCAAAGGACTGGATTTGAATCCATTTCTTCTCCATGTGGCCAGAGGCAAGTCCCAGGGCTTTGGTTTCCTTGCCTACAAATAGAAGGGTTAAAATTAATTCTAATGCTGTCCATGATCCTTTAGGTTTTTCCAGAACAGGAACTCTGGGATTTCATAGGCAGTATGCTATTATAGAATCATAGGAATAAGAGGATTCCCCTCCTTCAGCCTCTGGGATCACTTCTTCAACTGTCACGTTGTGTGAGTTTGTGTGCATTTTGCCCATTATGGATCAGCACAAGGAAGGCAGTACTTATCTTTGCATTTTTTTTTTTTTTTTTTTTTTTTAGGGAATTGGGAAGCACAATATAGTATCCCTATTTGTCTACATTTATCTGAAGTTATCAGGAAGGAGAGATGGTAGCCATTTTAAACTGATTCACTCAATTAGACTTCAAGAAAAATTCAAGAAATCTTTGTTAAGCATTTACTATGTACTAATCAGGTTCTAAGGATTCAAAGATAAAATATAACACAAACCCTGCCTTCAAGGAGCTTGTATTCTTTTAAAATGATTATTAAAAATCTCTTTTCATTCTGGACTTAACACCAAATGCCCATTTTTGGCATTTCCATATATATATAAAATTGAAATGGGTGCTGACAACTTTTCTATCTTAAGTCTCAATGAACTTTTTTTCCCCCAATAGTATTTTATTTCTCCAATTATATATAAAGAAACTTTTCAACGTTCATTTCTGTAAGATTTTGTGTTCCAAAATTTTTCTTCCTTTCCTTACCTCCCAAGACAGTAAACAATCGAATATAGATTATACATGGACAATTATTTTATTTTATCATTTTTTAAATTATAGGTTTTTATTTTCAAAACATATGCATGAGGGGCAGCTAGGTGGCGCAGTGGATAGAGCACCAGCCCTGAAGTCAGGAGGACCTGAGTTCAAATTTGACCTCAGACACTTAACATTCCCTAGCTGTGTGCAAGTCACTTAACCCCAATTGCCTCAGCAAAAAGCAAAAAAAAAACAAAACCAAAAAAAAAAAAAAAAAAAAAAACAACCATATGCATGGATAATTTTTGAACACTGACCCTTGCAAAACCTTGTGTTCCAAATTTTCCCCTTCTTCCCCCCACCCTCTCCACTAGATGGCAAGCAATCCAATATGCATTATACATGTTAAGATATATGTTAAATCCAATATATGTAAACATATTTATACAATTAGCTTGCTGTACAAGAAAAATCAGCTCAAAAAGGAAAGTAAATGAGAAAGAAAACTAAATGTGAGCAAATAACAAAAAAGAGGAAAATGCTATGTAGTGATCCACCCTCAGTTCCCACAGTCCTCTTTCTGGGTGGAGATGGCTCTCTATCACAAGATCCTTGGAATTGGCCTCAATTATCTCAGGTAATTTTTTTTTTTCTGAGTTAATTGGAGTTAAGTGACTTGCTCAAGTCACACAGCTAGGAAGTCTTAAGTGTCTGAGTCCTCCTTACTTCAGGGCTGGTGCTATATCCACTATACCAACTAGGTGCCCCATGGCAATTATTTTAAATATACTTCCATATTTATTATGTTGTGCAAGAAAATTCAGACCAAAAGGAAAAAAAAAACTATAAGAAAAGGCAAACAAACAAACAAACAAAAAGTGAAAATAATATGCTTTGATCCACAGTCAGTCTCTCTGGATGCAGATGGCATTTTCCATCCTAAATCCATTGGAATTGTGGTAGATCAGATTGCTGAGAAGAGCCCCATCCATCATAGTTGACCATCACACAATCCTGATTCTGCTCACTTCATTCAGCCTCAGTTCATGTCAGTTTCCAGGTTTTTCTCTCAGTGGGCTTTTAACCCATTCTCATAACTCCCTTCATCTAACTTTAGATTGAGCCCACCTTTGAGGCAGTCAGGCTGGAGGTGGGGTGAGGGGGCAGGTAAGGTAGCACAGAAGTGCTCGATCATATATCAGGGGGTTATGTGTATCTCAAGGAGGCACAGGAAGCTATTCTGATGGACATTAAGAACTAAAAGTGATAGCTATACCTCTAAACTGTATCTTACCAGGTGAGACTCAAGCAGACCTTTGGAATACAGAAATCTGGAGTTTGTGGCTCTCTCCCAAGCCCATAATGAAAACTTGACCCAACTCTCTCTTCTTTAGACTTAGGGCACTCTCCCCAACCCTACCATTTTCTGAAAACTTTCAGGCTTACCTTTCTTATTTGATTCATGACCTAGTGTCTCCATGTCTCCAAGAATCTCCCTTTTTCTCAATCAGATTCATGACCTTCATGAGCCTCAATGAGCCGCCCTGAAGTGAAGGTGACTCCACTTTGAGCATCCCACCTACCAACTAGGACCAGTAAGGTGAGTTTGGCAGAACTGGATGAACCAGGTCCAGAGACCATTGCTGTTTACTTCCCTTTCTGCTATGGACTTATGACACATATTCCTGTGACTTTCCTGGTTATATCCATAGCCCCTCCCATGCTCTTATTCCTGGGTCCTATATCTCCTTAGTGTAAAGTCAACCATGATAATAGACTCTATTTTATGCATTTGTAACTCTGCTTCCATCCAAAACTAGATATTTTTTTTATGCTTCTATTTATCCAGAGGGAGATATAACTTCTGACTGGTAAAGAGAAAGCTGAATGCAAAGCAGCTTACCTATGTAAAGGACTTACTATGTGGTTAAAAACAGAAGTAGTTGAGAAAAAAAAATTTCAAATGGCAGATTGCCACTTTCCAAGCTGTAGACCAGTGGGGAACAGAATCCCCATCATTTTCAGATACCTCCTATTCTGTTCTACTCTATATTTGAAATGCTCATTTTATTTGGTATTTATTAAGTTTAGAACAAAAACAATTTAAAAATATAAAGTTGACCAGCAAATTTTTCAGGAATTTTGACTCATTCAGTGTGTCAGACAGGCAGGTGATGACTTTTAGCATTTACTTCCTCCTATATGAATTTAATTAGACTTAAAGAAATAGTTTTGGATGAGTGATAGAATCTGGGCTCAGTCATAGGAAGGCCAATATTGTCAAAGGCAAAAACTGGAAACAATTTTCCAACATAATCCTAGTCAGAACCAGAAGGTGCAGAGTATCTTTAATAGAGCAATCTAGAGTCCGAATATGAAATCAAGTTTATGAGGTTTGTGAGCTGTAAGACTTCTAAAGCCAAACCAAAGCCAAGGTTAAAAACCTTAAAATATCAAGCAGAGACCTAAAGTTCAATGACTTATGTGAAGTTATGACTACGTGAGTATGTTTGACCAATAAATATAACAGTCCCACTAGGTGGCACTAGCTTAAAGAATAGGTGTAGAATTTAAAGTAGGAAACGTCCCATGCTTTTTGTTTACAATGGATCATAGGGCTTAGAGACTGAAAGGGACTTTAGAGAACATCTAATGTTAGGCTTCCTAACTTTTTTTAAATGAACTTTTATTTATTTATTTAATTATTAAAGCTTTTTATTTGTATAACATATGTATGGGGGTTCCTCAGCTTTGATCTTTACAAAGCTTTCCATTACAAATTTTACCCCCAGTACCCTCCTCTCCCCTAAATGACAGGAAGTCCTCTACATGTTAATAATGTTGAAATACTTGACAAGTTGTTGTGCAAGAAAAACCCTCTCTACAAGAAAAAAAGAAAATCAGAGAAAGAAAACACAAAGCAAGCAAACATCAATAGAGAGCATGAAAATGTTATGTTGTGGTCCACATTTCACATCCTTCTCTCTGGGTGTATATGGCTTTCTTCACTGAATGATTAGAACTGATTTGAGACAATTCTTTGTTGCAGAGAGCCATGTCCATCAGAATTGATCATCATGTATTATTGTTGTTGCTGTGTATAATGATATCCTGGTTCTGCTCATTTCACTCAGCATCAGTTCATGCAAGTCTCTCCAGGCCTCTCTGAAATCATCCTGCTGGTTGTTTCTCACAGAACAATAATATTCCATGACATTCATATCCCATAATTTATTCAGCCATTCTACAATTGATGGGCATCCATTCAGTTTCCAGTTTTTAGCCACTACAAAAAGGGCTGCCACAAACATTCTTGCACATGTGGGTCCCTTTCCCTCCTCTAAGATCTCTTTGGGATATGAGCTCAGTAGAAACAGTGCTGAGTCAAAGCACAGTTTAATAACTTTTTGAGCATAGCTCCAAATTGCTCTCCAGAATGGTTGGATGCATTGACAGTTCCACCAACAATGTATTAGTGTCCCAGTTTTCCCACATCCCCTCCAACATTCATCGTTCTCTTTTCCTGTCATTTTAGCCAATCTGACAGGTGTGTAGTGGTACATCAGAGTTGTCTTAATTTGCATTCCTCTGATCAATAGTGATTTGGAACAACTTTTCATATGACTAGAAATGGTTTTAATTTCATCATCTGAAAATTGTCTGTTCATATCCCTTGATCACTTATCTATTGAAGAGTGGCTTGAATTCTTATAAATATGAGACAATTCTCTCTATATTTTAGAAATGAGGCCTTTATCAGAACCATTTAGTATAAAGATGATTTCCCAATTTGATGCTTCCCTCCTAATCTTGTCTGCATTAGTTTTATTTGTACAGAAACTTTTTAATTTAATATAATTAAAATTATCTATCTGGTGTTCAATTAAGAGTTCCAGATCTTCTTTGGACATAAATTTATTCCATCTCCACAGGTGTGAGAGGTAAACTATACTACGTTCCTCTAATTTGCTTACAATATCACTCTTTATATCTAGATCTTGAACCCATTTAGAGCTTATCTTGGTATGTGGTGTTAGGTGTGGGTCAAGCCCTAATTTCTTCCACATTAAATGAACTTTTAAAAAAAGCATCTCAAGGCCTATATTTCATTCTAACTGTTTTCCTTTGAAATTCTATTTTATTTTATGCACTTAAAAACACTGATCTACTTTGCAAGGGTCAATGTTGGTCAATGTTGAAAAATTACCCATGCATATGTTTTGCAAATAAAAAGCTTTAATAAAAAAATCATAAAAACACTGATCTAATGTTCATCAATTGAAGAATGGCTGAATAAATTATGGTACATGAAAGTAATGGAATATTATTTTTCTATAAAAATTGAGGACAAGCTGATTTTTGAAAGGCCTGGAAAGATTTACACAAACTGATACTGAGTGAAACAAATAGAACCAGAAATACATTGTACGCAATAAAAGCAAGATTGTGCAATGATCAACTACGAAAGACATAGTTCTTCTCAGTGGTTCAGTAATCTAAGGCAATTCCGATAAACTTTGGATGGAAAACACTATCTGCATCCAGAGAGCAAATTATGGAGGATGAATGTAAATCAACATATGCTATATTCACTTTTTTTTTCTTTTTCTTCTGTTTCTTTTCTCTTATGACTGTTCTGATTTTTCTCTCCCAACATGATTCATAAAGAAATGTGTATTTTTTTAAATTTATATATGTGTATTATCATAAAAATAAGGAAAATAATAAAAAAATGTTTTTTTAAAATAAAAACACTGACCCGAGGAGTCCATAGTCTTCATTCAACTATCAAAAGGATCCATGATCTAAAAATGGTTAAGAACTTTTGATCTAATCCAACCATTTTATTTTGCAGGTGAGGAAACTGAGGCTCAAGAGGAGTTTTACTCAAGACCACAGAGAAAGTAAATGGCAGAGCTATAATTTAAGTCCAGGACTTCTGGCTCCTAGACCTTTCCACTAGAATCATGACCTATTTCACAATAGTTGTATGAACTGATACAAATTGAAAGAAGTAGAAATCAAAGGACAATAAATGAAATAACTATAATATTGAAAATAAGATCACAAAGAGGCAGCTAAATTCTGAATAATTAGACAATCCATAATGACCTCAGAGAACAGATAATGAAACTTACTTTTGTCCTCTGAGCAAAGAGGTGGGTGACTAATAGGACAAAATATTGTGATTATTGGCAGATGCAATTATTACAGCAGGTATTTTGGCTTAGCTGACTTTCTGTTGCAAGAAAAGAAGGAATGGGGAAAGGAAACAAATATCTAGGCAAGAGTTCAATTATATTATGCATGTGATATAAAAACAAAATGCATTAATAAAACTCACTTAAAAAAAATAAATCAGGTAGGGGAAAAGCCAAATGGGTTTGCCTTGCTTGTACTGAGACATTAGACCCTTGCCCAGACTTTGATTGATATTACATTCAGTCAGTAAACATTGACCAAGACATTTACACTCTGAATGCTCCAGAAAGCTATCAGTTGCAGAGAAATTCTACAGGGTCTGATCACTACTCAATAAACTTCAGAAGCTCTCTATTACTTCCAGAATCAAAAATAAATTCCTTTCATTGGCTTTTAAAGCCCTTATCTTACTGTGGAAATGTCTAACATGATTGTACATGTATAAACTATGTGAGATTGCTTGCTTGGGTAGTAGGAAGGAGGGAGAAAAGTTTGGAGCTCAAAATCTTACAAGGATAAATGTTGAAAATTGTATATGTAATTGGGGAAAATATTAAGTGTAAAAAAAATAATAAAGCCCTCATAATTTGATCCCTTTCTATCTTTCTAGTCTTCTTATACTTCATTGCTTTCATATACTTTATGATTCAGTGGTACCAATCTCTTTGCTGATCCTTGGAAAGGAGACTCATCTCCAGGTATTTTTACTGGTTGTTCCCCAAGCCTGGAATTCTCTCCCTCCTTTCTACCTCCTGGCTTAATTTGTCTTCCTTTGAGTTTCAGCTAAAATCTTACTTTCTGCAAGGTACTTAAAGCTGGTGTCTTACCTCCACTTTTACCTGTTATTACATATCTTGTTTATACATAATTGTGTACTTGTATACCCCCCTTAGATTGTTACCTCCCAGAGGACAAGAACTGTCCTTGCCTTTCTTTGCATCCCAAAGGCTTAGTCCAGTGCTTGACACTTAACAGGTAATTAATTAATGCCTGTTGTTTTGACTGGAGTAGGTGCCAATATGCATTGATAAAGGAAATTTCCTGACCCAGAAATTCCTTATTCCAATGAAATAGCAGTCCACTCCCTATCTCTATCCAATTAATATTTATTAAACATGTGGCAAAGATAATGAAAAGTGAAAATAATAAATGTTGTTGGAAGTATGGGAAAACAGGCACAATAATGTATTATGAGTAAAACTTTAGAATGAGCACAACCATACCAGAAAGCAGTTTTCAATTATATACAAAAAGTTGAACAATGCCTGTCTTTTTTTTTCCTTTTTTTAATTAAAACTTTTTATTTGCAAAACATATGTATGGGTAATTCTTCAATATTGATCCTTACAAAGCTTTCTGTTACAAAATTTTTCCCACCCCTCCCCTAGATGGCAGGATATCCACTATGTGTTAATTATGTTAAAATACTTGACAAATCGAATATATGTATACATACTTCCACACATCATTGTTGTGCAAGAAAAATCGTGTCTACAAGAAAAAAATATGAGAAAGGAAACACAATGCAAGCAAACATCAATAGAGAGCATGAAAATGTTATGTTGTGGTCCACATTTCACATCCCTCTCTCTGGGTGTATATGGCTTTCTTCACTGAACAATTGGAAGTGGTTAGAAACATTTCATTGTTGAAGAGAACCACATCCATCAGAATTGATCATCATATAGTATTGTTATTGCCATGTATAATGATCTCCTGGTTCTGCTCATTTCACTCAGCATCAGTTCATGCAAGTCTCTCCAGGTCTCTCTGAAATCGTCCTGCTGGTTGTTTCTTATAGAACAATGATATTCCATGACATTCATATACCGTAATTTATGCAGCCATTCTCCAATTGATGGGCATCCATTCAGTTTCCAGTTTCTTGCCACTACAAAAAAGGCTGCCACAAACATTCTTGCACATGTGGGGCCCTTTCCTTCCTTTATGATTTCTTTGGGATATAAGCGGAGGGAAAAATTTGTAACAGAAAGCTTTGCAAGGGTCAATGATGAAAAATTACCCATGCATATGTTTTGCAAATAAAAAGTTTTAATAAAAAAAGTCTCATTTTCCCACATCCCCTCCAATATATGTCATTTTTAATTTTTAAAGAATTATTTTCTTCAGTGAGCTTTGGTACCTGTTTTTCCAGTTGACCAATTCTACTTTTAAAGGAGTTTATTTCTTCAGGAAATGTTTGGGTCGACCCCAGCTTTTGGCATAAGTACTCGCTATTCGGCAAAAACTGCTGGGATAATTGGAAACTAGTGTGGAAGAAATTAGGGCTTGACCCACACCTAACACCACATACCAGGATAAGATCTAAATGGGTTCATGATCTAGATATAAAGAATGATACTGTAAGCAAATTAGAGGAACATAATATAGTTTACCTCTCAGACCTGTGGAGATGGAATAAATTTATGTCCAAAGAAGATCTGGAACTCTTAATTGAACGCCAGATAGATAATTTGGATTATATTAAGTTAAAAAGTTTCTGTACAAATAAAACTAATGCAGACAAGATTAGGAGGGAAGCATCAAATTGGGAAATCATCTTTACATTTAATGGTTCTGATAAAGGCCTCATTTCTAAAATATATAGAGAATTGTCTCTCATATATAAGAATTCAAGCCACTCTTCAATAGATAAATGGTCAAGGGATATGAACAGACAATTTTCAGATGATGAAATTAAAACCATCTTCTAGTCATATGAAAAGATGCTCCAAATCACTATTGATCAGAGAAATGCAAATTAAGACAACTCTGAGGTACCACTACACACCTGTCAGATTGGCTAAAATGACAGGAAAAGATAATGATGAATGTTGGAGAGGATGTGGGAAAGCTGGGATACTAATACATTGTTGGTGGGACTGTGAATGGATCCAACCATTCTGGAGAGCAATTTGGAGCTATGCTCAAAAAGTTATCAAACTGTGCATACCCTTTGACCCAGCAGTGTTTCTACTGGGCCTATATCCCAAAGAGATTTTAAAGGAGGGAAAGGGACCCACATGTGCAAGAATGTTTGTGGCAGCCCTTTTTATAGTGGCAAGGAACTGGAAACTGAATGGATGCCCATCAATTGAAGAATGGCTGAATAAATTATGGTATATGAATGTTATGGAATATTATTGTTCTGTAAGAAACGACCAGCAGGACGATTTCAGAGAGGCCTGGAGAGACTTGCATGAACTGATGCTGAGTGAAATGAGCAGAACCAGGAGATCATTATACATGGCAA
>JAJPUD010015919.1:379-35697 GCA_023553655.1 Myrmecobius fasciatus | reverse complement strand
TTGTACAAAAATTTTTAACTTAATATAATCAAAATTCTGTAACTGGTGTTTAATTAAGAGTTCCATTTCTTCTTTGGACACTAATTCCTTCCTTCTCCACAGGTCTGAGAGATAAAGTATCCTATGTTCCACTAATTTGCTTATAATATCACTCTTTACGTTTAAATCATGAACCCATTTATGTGGTTTTAGGTGTGTGACAAGCCCTAATTTCTTCCATGCTAATTTCCAATTTTCCCAGCAGTTTTTATGAAAAAGTGAGTACTCATCTCAAAAGCTGGGGTCTTTGGGTGTATCAAACACTAGAGTGTGATACTTATTGCCTAGTTTGTCCTGTAAACCTATCATATTCCACTGATCAACTACTCTATTTCTTAGCTAATAGCAAATGGTTTTGATGACCACTACTTTATAATATAGTTTTAGATTTATTACAGCAAGACCACCTTCAACAGCCTTTTTTTTTTCATTAATCCCTTGAAATTCTTGACCTTTTGTTCTTCCAAATGAATTTTGCTACTATTTTTTCTAGATCTGTAAAATAATTTCTTGGGAAGCAATAAATTGGGAAATCATCTTTACATTTAATTGTTCTAATAAAGGCCTCATTTCTAAAATTTATAGACAATTGTCTCATATTTATAAGAATTCAAGACACTCTCCAATCGATAAATGTTCAAAGGATATAAACAGGCAATTTTCAGATTATGAAATTAAAACTATTTGTAGTCATATGAAAAGGGGATCCAAATCACTATTGATCAGAGAAATGCAAATTAAGACAACTCTGAGGTACCACTACACGCCTGTCAGATTGGCTAAAATGAGAGGAAAAGATATTGATGAATGTTGGAAGGGATTTGGGAAAACTGGAACACTGATACATTGTTGGTGGAACTGTGAACAAATCCAGCCATTCTGGAGAGCAACATGGAACTATGCTCAAAAATTGAGCAAACTGTGCTTACCCTTTGACCCAGCAGTGTTTCTATTGGGTTTATATCCCAGAGATCTTAAAGGAAGGAAAGGGATCCAGACGTGCAAGAATGTTTGCAGCCCTTTTTTTAGTGAGTGGCTAGAAACTGGAAACTGAATGGATGCCCATCAATTGGAGAATGGCTGAATAAAATATGGTATATGAATGTTATGGAATGCTATTGTTCTATAAGAAATGACCAGCAAGATGATTTCAGAGAGGCCTGGAGAGACTTTCATGAACTGATGCTGAGTGAAGTGAGCAGAATCAGGAGATCATTATACACGGCAACAACAATATTATATGTCGATCAATTCTGATGGACATGGCTCTCTTCAACAACGAATTGCTTCAAACCAATTCCACTTGGTCAGTGAAGAAGGCCATATACACCCAGAGAAAGGAGTATGAAATGTGGACCACAAAATAACATTTTCATCCCTTCTATTGATGTTTGCTTGCATTGTGTTTCCTTTCTCAGACTTTTTTTCTTGTAGACAGGATTTTTCTTGCACAGAAAGATGTGTGGAAATATGCATACATATAATCGATTTGTCATTAACATAATTAACATGTAAAGGACTTCCTGCCATGTAGGGGAGGTGTAGGAACTAGGGGGGAGGGGGAAATTTGTAACAGAAAGCTTTGTAAGGATCATTGTTGAAGAACTACCCATACGTATGTTTTCCAATTAAAAAGGTTTAATAAAAAAATAATTTCTTGGGAGTTTGGTATGACACTAAATAAGTCCATTAGTTTGGGTAGTACTGTCATTTTTATTCTATTTGCTTGGCCTACCCATGAGCGCTTGATGTTTTTCCAACTGATTAAGTCTAACTTTATTTGTGTGAAAAGCATTTTGTAGTAGTTTAGTTCGTATAGTGTCTGACTTTTCCTTGGCAGATAGATTCCCAAATATTTTACACTATCAACAGTTATTGTGAATGGAATTTCTTTTTGTATCTCTTGATGCTGAACTTTGTTGGTAATATTAAAAAATGCTGATGATTTATGTGGATTTAATTTGTATCCTGCAACTTTGCTAAATTCATAAATTGTTTTGAGCAGTTTTTTTAGTTGAGTCTCTAGAGTTCTCTAATTATACCATCATATCATCTGCAGAGAGTGATAATTTGGTTTCGTCATTATCTACTCTAATTCCTTAATCTCTGTTTCTTCTCTTACTTTCAAATCTAACATGTCTAACATAATATTAAATAGTAATTGTGACAGTGCGCACCCTTGTTTCACTCCTGATCTTATTGGGAATGGTTCTAGTTTTTCACCATTACACAGGGTGTTGGATTTTATCAAATGCTTTTTCTGCATCTATTGAGATAATCATATGGTTTTTGTTAGTTTGGTTATTAATATGATTGATTATGCTGATAGTTTTCCTTATATTGAACCAGCCCTGCATTGCTGGTATAAATTCTACTTGGTCAGAGTGTATTATCCTGGAGATGACTTTCTGTAATCTCATTGATAATATCTTATTTGGAGCTATGCTCAAAAAGTTGTCAAACTGTGCATACCCTTTGACCCAGCAGTGTTTCTACTGGGCCTATATCCCAAAGAGATCTTAGAGGAGGGAAAGGGCTCCACATGTGCAAGAATGTTTGTGGTAGCCCTTTTTGTAGTGGCTAGAAACTGGAAATTGAAGGGATGCCCATCAATTGGAGAGTGGCTGAATAAATTACGGTATATGAATGTTATGGAATATTATTGCTCTGTAAGAAATGACCAGCAGGACGATTTCAGAGAGGCCTGGAGGGACTTGCATGAACTGATGCTGAGTGAAATGAGCAGAACCAGGTGATCATCATACACAGCAACAACAGTATTACATGATGATCAATTATGATGGACATGGCTCTCTGCAACAAAGAATTGTCTCAAACCAGTTCCAATTGTTCACTGAAGAAAACAATATACACCCAGAGAGAGGGATATGAAATATGGACCACAACGTAACATTTTCATGATCTCTATTGACATTTCCTTGCATTATGTTGTGTTTCTCTGATTATTTTTTTTTCTTGTAGATAGGATTTTTCTTGCATAACTTCTCAAGCATTTCAACATTATTAACATGTAGTGGACTTCCTGCCATCTAGGGGAGGGGAGGGGACTGGGGGTAAAATTTGTAATGGAAAGCTTTGTAAAGATCAATGCTGGGAACTCCCCATACATATGTTATACAAATAAAAAGCTTTAATAAAAAAAGATTTTTGCATCAATATTCATTAGGGAAATTGGTCTATAAATTACTTCCTCAGTTTTCACCCCACATGCTTTAGCTACCAGCACCATATCTATGTCATGAAATGAATTTGCTAGAGCACCTACTTTCCCTATTTTTTCAACTTGTTAATATAATATTGGAATTAATTGTTCTTTGAATATTTGTTAGAATTCACATGCAAATACATCTGGTCCTGGAGATTTTTCTTAGGCTGTTGATTAATAGCTTGTTCTATTTCTTTTTCTAAAATGGGGCTATTTAAATAATTTATTTCCTCTTCTCTTAATCTGGGTAGTGTTTTTTTTTATAGATATTCCTCCATTTCATTTAGATTATCAAATTTACTGGTATAATGTTGGGCAAAGCAACTTTTAATTATTGCTCTAATTTCCTTTTCATTGGTGGAAAGTTCTCCCTTTTCATTTTTGAGACTAACAATTTTATTTTCCTCTTTTCGTTTTCTAATTAAATTAAATAAAGGCTTATCTATTTTGTTGTTTTTTTCATACAACCAACTCTTAGTTTTATTTATTAATTCCATAGTTTTCTTATTTTCAATGTCATTAATCTCCCCATTTATTTTCAGAATTTCCAAATTGGTATTTAATTCAGGGATTTTAATTTGTCCTTTTTCTACCTTTCTTAATAGCAGGTCCAATTCCTTGATCTTCTCTTTATTTTATGCAAGTAAGCATTTAGAGATATAAAATTACACCTTATAACCTCTTTGGCCATATACCACAAATTTTGGTATGTTGTCTCATTATTGTCATTCTCCTGGATGAAATTATTGATTGTGCCTATGATTTGCTCTTTCACCCATTCATTCTTTAGGATTAGATTGATTTCCAATTAATTTTTGATCTATTTTCTCCTGGCCTTATATTGCATGTAATTTTTATTGCATCATGATCTGAAAAAGATGCATTTACTATTTCTGCCATTCTGCATTTGATTTGAAGGTTTTTTTTTGCTCTAACACATTGTCAATTTTTATTTACGTTCCATGAACCACTGAGAAAAAAAGTAAACTCCCTTCTGTCTCCATTCAACTTTCTCCAAAGATCTATCATACCTAGCCTTTCTAACATTTTGTTCCTCCCTAACTTCTTTCTTATTTATTTTGTGGTTTGATTTATCTAATTCTGAGAGAGCAAGGTTGAGACTCTCCACTATTATAGTTTTGCTATCTATTTCTTCTTGTATCTCTCTTAACTTATTCTCTAGGAATTTGGATGCTATACCACTTGGTACATATATATTTAGTATTAATATTGTATTATGATCTATGGTACCCTTTAGTAAAATATAGTTTCATTCCTTATCTCTTTTAATTAGATCTATTTTTGCTTTTACTTGATCTGGAATCAGGATTGCTACCCCTGCTGTTTTTGTTCACCTGAAGCATAATAGGTTATGCTCCAGCCCTTTACCTTCACTCTGTGTATATCTCTATGCTTTATGTCTCTTGTTAACAACATGTTGCAGGATTCTGGCATTTAATCCAGTTTGCTATCCATTTCCATTTTATGGAAGAGTTCATCCTATTCACATTCACAGTTAAAATAACTTATTCTCCATTTCCTGCCATCTTATATACCCATAGTTATGTTTTTCTCTTTCCTTTCCCCTTTCTCTCTTCCATCCTCTCTAGTATTTTGTTTTGATGACCACCTCCCTCAAACAGTCCTCTCCCCTTTAAAGCCCCTCCTCTTTTTTTACACCTTTCCCCTAATTGTTCTATTTTCCTTTCTATTAGTCTATCCCTTTCTTTTCCTCCTTTCCCTCCCACCTTCCTATAAGGAGGGACAAGTTTCTCTGTGAAATCAAATGGTTCTGACACACTCTTTTTTTTTCTTTCTTTCTTTTTTCTTTCTTTTTTTTTTTTGCTGAGGCAATTGGGGTTAAGTGACTTGCCCAAGGTCACAATCTAGCACATGTCAAATGTCTCAGGCTAGATTTGAACTCAGGTCTTCCTGACTTCAGGGCTAGTGCTCTATCCACTGTGCCACTTAGCTGCTCCCTGATATACTCTTTAAAAACCCAATCTGATCAGAGTAATATTCACACAATGCTCATCATCTTTCCTTCTTTCCCTCTATTTTATTAGATTTTCTTTGCCTCTTCATGAGATTTTACCTTATTTTTGCCTCCTTTTTTACCTTATTTTACCTCATTTTTCCTCTTTTTCCAGTATTGCCACATTTCTACCTCTACTTTCCTTTTTCTATTATCAAAGTAAAATCAAATTATACTCCCATTCTTTAAGTATACACATAGTAGAAATATAGTTCTCAAGAGTTCTTTCCTTTTTATTTTTTATGCTTCTCTTGAGTTCTGTTTTTGTAGGTCAAATTTTTTGTTCAGATCTGCTCTTTTCATTACAAATAGGTGAAATTCACCTATATCATTAAATGTCCATCTTCTTCCCTGGAAGATAATGCTCATTCTAGCTGGATACCTTATTCTTGCCTGTAATCCAAGTTCCTTTGCCTTTTGGAATATCTGATTCCAGGCCTTTTGATCCTTTAATCTGAAAGCTGACTGATCTTGGATGATTCTAATTACAGTTCTTTGTTATTTGAATTGTTTCTTTCTAGCTGCTTGCAATATCTTTTCCTTGGTATGATAGTCCTGAAATTTAGCCACAATATTCCTTGGGGATTTAATTTTGGAGTCTCTTTCACAAAGTGATTGCTTAATTCTTTCAATAGCAATTTTACCTTCTGATTCTAAAACATCTGGGAAGTTTTCTTGCATGATTTCCTGGAATATAGTGTATAGGTCCTTTTTTTTCATCGTGGCTTTCAGGAAGTCCAATAATCCTTGAACTGTCTCTCTGAAATCTGTTTTCCAGGTCAGTTTTTTTCCTAGGAGATATTTCATATTTTCTTCTATTTTTTTTTTCTTTTTTTTTTTGGTTTTTGTTTGATTCTTGAAGTCTCATTGAGTTAATTACTTCCATTTGCTCAATTCTAATTTTTAATGTATTATTTTCTTCAGTTATCTTTTTTTAGCTCCTTTTGTAACTGGACAATTGAATTTTTATGTTCATTGCAGTCATTTTCCATTTCACCAATTTTGTTTTTCAATGAATTGGTGTCTTTTTCATATTTCTTTTGTAGGGTATTATATGCTTTTTTTCATTCCTTCTTGCAATGATCTCATTTCATTTGCCCATTTTTCTTCTAACTCTCTTCTGAGATTCTTTAAGCAATCTTTCAGGAAAGCCTTGTGAAAGGGAGACAAGCTCATGTCTCCCTTTGTGGCTTCCTCTGGAGTTGCCTTACCTTTATGATCCTCAGGATATGAGGACTGTTATTCTCTCTCTGCATAAAAGCTGTATATGGTGAGAGTTATTTTCTGTTTTTTTTTTATTCATTTTTTTAAAGCTTGAAGTCTGTTTAAAGGAACAGCTGCTTTAATTTGCCCTAGAGCAGTTCGGGTGATTGACTTTTGATGTTGGGCTATCTTGGCTAGGTCCTGTGTTCTCAGTGGTTATCAATCTGCCTTTTACAAAAGGCAGATCTGCCAAAGCACCTGCCTGCAACCAGGGCATAGTGGCCCAAGATTTCCCAGGTGCTCAGAATCTGCCAAGCTGAGTTCTGGTCTGTCTTCCTGCTCTCTCCCAGAGCTGCTATCTGAGCCTGGCAGACTGTTTCCTTGTCCATCTGAAACAGAACTGCTCTAAAGCTCTTCCAAGGTAACTTCTGCTGGGAATGTGTCGTAGTCCAAATATTTGGGGGCACTTTGACTCCAGAGGCTTAATCTGCTGTTGGTTTGAGAGGACATCAGAGGAAATCACAGAGAGTCATATCTTCACTCCACCATCTTGGATTCACCCCTCCTCAAAAAACTATAGTAATGCTTAATAAATTCTTTTGCCTCCCTGTTTTTCTCCTGTCTTCATTAAGTTTCCCTGATGTGTCTATAGCTCTTTGTTGGACCGTAAGGCCCTAAGAATGAATATTCATATTGAGATGTGAAGTTGCTCTTCTTCCTGCCTCAAAGAATTCAAGCTCTCTGAGGTTTATCTTTCTCAGCATGCTTAGTCTTATTTTTTATCCTTTTCAGAAGAATACATTGTGCTATATTGATTCACATTGTTTCTCATATGGTTCTCAATGACAGAGGGTAAAATGAGATGGATATACGTTCTGGGCTATCTTATGCATCACCTCATTGTTACCTGTTATATATATCAGAGAATAGAATTTGGCTCCTCAAAGCACTACCTATTCTTAATTACTTTGTCACCCAGTCCTTTCTCTGATATATGTGGTTCTTTGAAATATTACCAATACAACTATGCTCAAAAATTATCAAACTATGCATATCCTTTAACCCAGCAGTGTTTCTATTGGGCTTATATCCCAAAGAAATCTTAAAGGAAGAACAGGAACCCACATGTGCAAAAATGTTTGTGGCAGCCCTTTTTGTAGTGGCTAGAAACTGGAAATTGAATAGATGCCCATCCATTAGAGAATGGATGAATAAATTATTATATCATGGAATATTATTGTTGTGTAAGAAACTACCAGCAGGATGATTTCACAGAGGCCTGGAGAGACTTTCATGAACTGATGCTGAGTGAAATGAGCAGAACCAGGAAATCATTATACATTGCAACAACAAGACTATATGATGATCGATTCTGATGATCATGGCTCTCTTCAACAATGAGATGTTTCAAACAAGTTCCAACTGTTCAGTGATAAAGAAAGCCATATACACTCAGGGAGAGGCTTTTGAGATCTGAGTGTGGACTACAACATAGCATTTTCACTCACTCTATTGATGTTTGCTTGCATTTTGTTTTCTTTCTCAGGCAGTTTTTTTTTTATATTGTAAATCCAATTTTCTTGTACAGCAAGATAACTGTAAAAATATGTAGACATATCTGATTTGTCGTGTATTTTAACATAATTAAGATTAATTAGACTTCCTGCCATCTAGGGGAGGGGGTGAGAAGAAGGAGGGAAAAAAATTTGTAACAGAAAGCTTTGCAAGGGTCAATGTTGAAAAATTACTCATGCATATATTTTGCAAATAAAAAGCTTTAATAAAAAAGAAAGAAATATTACCAATACATTTTGTCATTGGATTTTAGTCAATGGCTTAAAAGTACTGAACTCCTTTTCCTTAGTTTATACTTTTAATTGATTTAATAGCTATGCCTATGAATCATTTACATTTCATTTATATACATCTAATTGACTGATATTTCAATTTGAAATGGTGCTCTCACCTGATAAAGATAAGAGGCATATAGCATCTATTTGTGTGGGTGTGGGTGTGGGTGTGGGTGTGTGTTCATGTGTGCTTGTGCATCTGAATTAGGGAGGTGTATGAATTACTCCTTTTTGATATAGATAAGAAAACTGCAGTCTAAAGAGGAAAATCAACAAGATCACACAAATAAATGTCAGTATCATAATTAGAATCCTCCTTTTCTGAATCCAAGCCCAGAGTACTTTTTTTCAGTATCATGTGACTACAGCTGCTTTGATTTTTTTTTGTCAAATCCATTTTTTTAGTTTTTCATATTATATTGAATTGGTTAAAATTTTTATGAGTACAAAGATTTTCAATAATTACTCTCATTTCAAATATTTTAGAGTAAAATCATGTACACATAAATTGGCACACATGAATGTGTTTGTTCATGTTTATGTATAATTTCATTGGCTTCCTATCATATCATATTTTGGCAACATGTTATATTGAAAATTAGGATCCAAGTCCTTCCTCAACTGCATAGCTGAAGGATGCCATTTTGTAACCACACATCATTTTCAGTTTGAAAAGAAGAATATTTTATACTTATGGTAGCAGAGACCTTGCAAATCATTTTAGTGTACCTCTTGAAATATTCAGGGCTATGCCATCTAAAAATTCATGACCACACTATCTCATACTATTTTGAATCTTCTTTATTTTCACGACTGATCTTCCAAGATTATTTCATATTCCAAGTACTCTTATTTTTCAAAATGATTTCTGGTATTCAGGTTACAATTATTTTTCAATATTGATAAGATTTCTTATTTTTTAGTTCAAGCCATTATCTGTATGAAGTGAATCTACAATTTTAAAACTTAATTTAGAATCATCTTGGCAGAGCAAAAAGCATTACTTTTATCATTACCTCAAAAAGACTAAATAGAATATATGGGTTAAAACCCTGATAAAGGGAAAAGGAAAGGCTTGATTTCGACTTGGATATAGACCCAATTATTTTAACATTAGTGGTAGAGGACACCATTAGGATTTGTCCTTTAAATGTCTTTAATAGCTTGATAAATATTCAACAAAGCTGAGAGATATTTTGACTATTCAACTTCAATTTCAGATGAGTAGCCATTCCACTTATAATAATTTTGTCCATATCCCATAAATTCATAAATATCTTTCAAATATTCCCCAACCTCCAAATGTAGGTTTTCTGTTTTCTGGAAACAAGGAAATAGGAAGGTATTCTGAACACTTAAGTTTCTAAAATTCTGCTGGGAGAAAGTTGAATTCTGTCTTAAAAGTATAATTTTCTGCTTCTGATAGCACTTTAGAACAGCAGCAATAAACAAATATACTTGCTTTCTCTCCCCACCCCCATATTACTATCAATCTATTGTAATAAGATCATTGCTTCACCTGGGTTCTAATTCAGGTCACCTTTCAGGACTCCATATAGGCTTATAAAATGATGAATTCAAAAAAAATTGTGGTACTAGTTAGGTTCTATGAGAAAATTCTTTTACCTAGATATTCAAAATTTGTTCTTTTTTCTGAGGTCTTTGTATTAACAAAAAACAACTTTTTAACTTAGCTACAGAATTAAATAAAATATAAAATAAAGAACACAGAGAAGTAAAAGGGTATATGCAAACTTCTACATGAAGAGAAAAAAAGAGAAAATAACTGAATGAATTGATGTGATCAGATGTTGCATTGAATACAACTGAATATCTATAGAAAATTATCTGAAACTTTTTGTTTCCATTACAATCTCATACAAATAATCTAATGTCCCAATAACCTAGGTACTTAAAAAGATTAAGCTTTCTTCAAGGCATCCCAGTCTATCAAATGCCCATGTTAACATGTAGGTTGCCATGAAAGTTAGCAACATGTGGAATTACAAAGAACAAAGACCTTTACTTTGAAAAATTCAAAGAGGAAAGATTTTGTAAACTTACAAGAATAAGAAATTTTGTGTTTCTTCCAATTCCATGAAATGTATAAGGTGCATCTGTATGACTTGAAAATTTCCCTTGATGGAATTGCCCAGAAGAATGTAAGCTTCTTGAGGTCAATTTCCTATTGTCTTTATCTTCCTAATGTCTATCATAGACTTTGAATCATGACTACCTCATGCCACAGATATATTAGAAAGATGAAAGGTATTTGATGCAGATATGTAGCTATCTGTTACAGAATCTCCCCAATACTTCATATATTGCCCCATATATCCTAAAATAGAATGGTCCATGTTTACAATACTTTGATGATTCTGAGCATTATAGAGCCAATTAAGAAGATACAGAGAGAATAGAAGATCTTCAAGTTGCATCCTGCTCAATTTTACAAAAGGAAGATGACATTTCAGCTTTGTACAAAGGTTAGAGACAATAGTAAAAAATAAAGTGATCAAAATGCTTGGGACCACTAAGCACATAAAGTATTCAGGATTGATTCACTTATTCATCAAGACTCCAGATGAGTAACTCTTTGTGGCAGTATAGAAAAAAAATATACTAGCTTCTCAGAATGGATGAGCCTGAATAGAAAGAATCATATGAAATGGAAATCAGTTGAAAGGTCTGAAAAAAATATAGAAGAATGGGGCACAGGGAAAGAAATGATGCTTAATGTTTACACCCAATAATAGATATATGGCTCATTCTAAAAGGGGGTAACTAAAAAAAAAACAACTTTCTATGTTCCAAGTTATGAGAGAGGCCATGCACAATGCTATTAAGAAAGAATTTATCCACTAATGGTGAGAAGTGGAAGAGATTAGTAGTTATTGTTGGTAACTCCCAATATAGCTTTATCAGGGTAGTTTGTCAACTTCATGTTAAAAATGGAAAAGTTAACTTAGGCCATGTATATGGGATATGATGGGATATCCTCCTGATTATTAAAATGAATTATTCCAAATTATTCATGAAAACAAATGATGTCCCTTAAGTAAGCTAGAATACCTTACTAAGGAATACAAAACAAAAGCAAAACATTTCCAATGGTTTTGAGTTAGTATTGTCACCTGAAAATAATGACTTAAAGAGGAAGTAGAATTTGAAGGTGTAATAGGTGGCAAAAAGATGATGTGTGAGAATGGGATTTGTGTTTCTCCACCACTATTTTAAATATATAAATTATTTTCTGTTAATAAAGCTTAAATAGCCCCAATATACTTCAAATTCTATATCTGGGTACAATTAATTATGTGTACAGATTTACAATAGTATAGTTGATGCTAGATAACTGTATGAAAAAATTTAAGATTCTTTTGTAAGTATTCATGCCAAAATGGGCCAAAAGTGAGACATGGCAGGCAAATCCAATGTTCTTCTGGATTTCATTAAAATAATTTCTAGATTGAGAAAAGAGGGCCTCCAAGATAATCTTCCCTACTGCAAGATGTGTAGCATTGTGCTCAGTTCTAGTTTCCATGATTTTGAAAAGGCCTACTTAGGATAAAATCTGTTCAGAAAAGTATGACTAGTACAGTAAATTAACTCAAATGATCATGTACCTGCTTAGATATATTTTATAGTCATTGACATGTATATGTGATATTTTCCACAATAAGTAATTTAAGCTGTTTAAGGATAAGGATTGTTATTATTTCTGTTTGATTTTCCTGGGGCCTTATATAATGTAGACTTTTAATAGTTTTTCTACAAATTACTTTTTACCTTCTATCCTTCATAATTTGACTAGAATAATCTTCTATTTCTGCAGATCTAGTGATATGTTTTCTCTGCTTAAAAATCTTCAATGTCTTCAAATTTGTGACTAGACATTTGCTTTCCAGTAAGTACCTGTTTTTTTTTCCATTCTTGTTATGCTATAACCCAATATATAACACACTCCATACTTTCATACACATAAGTTGCAGTCACTATTATTCCTTATGTTTAAAATGCCTTCCTATCAACCTATTTTGTTTGTTGGCACCTAGGAAATGGTACATACAGCAATGACTTTAAAAGCAGGAACATCTGAGCTTAAATCCTACTTTGAATATTTCCTAGATCTGTCACCTTGGGGAGATCTTTAATCTTTGTTTACCACAGTTTCCTCAAGTCCTGCTTTACAGGGTTATTATGAAAGTCAAATGAAAAAATATCTGTAAAGCATTTAGCACAACATACATAGAGATAGAGATAGATATATACATACATATATATGTAATAGATGCTTCATAAATTATTTTTCTCCTTTATTGAAATCTTGTTCACTCTTTAAAACAGTGGTATTAAACTAAAATAGAAATGGAAGCTACTCAACCCATATATTCTTTCTTTCTTTCTTTCTTTCTTTCTTTCTTTCTTTCTTTCTTTCTTTCTTTCTTTCTTTCTTTCTTTCTTTCTTCTTCTTGCTTCTTTTTCTGCTTTGTGTTTTCTTTCATGACTTGATTAATATGGAAATATGTTTTGCAAGAAAAAACATATATAACCCATTTCAAAATGCTTACCCTTTCAGAGAAGGAAGAAGTGAGGAAAGGAGAAAGGGAATTTGGAGCTCAGAATTTTTTAAAAAATGAATGTTGAACACTTTTTCTACATCTAATTTAGAAAAATTGGAAGCTAATAAAATAAAAACAGCTTAAAATAAGAAAATAATTACATGTTGTCTTCCTTATTTATATATTATATTTACATACTGAATTTTAAAATCTCTGTGATTAAGGACTTTGCCTTATAAAAATTTTGACATATAACAGTGTAATGCAGTTACATTTGGTGGTGGTAGTGAGCAGGGAGAGTTGAGGAGGAGGGTGAGCTATTATATCCAAGTCTGATCTAGTGTAATTTTTATGAAATCCCAGTTATAAATTACTTCCATAAAGCACCCTATCCTCATTTGTTACATCCATTTTTATAGGATTGTCTAGGACTTCTAGAATACTTAATGACTTGTCACAGACAGGACTTTAACCCAAATCTTCTTGACTGGCCCTTAATTTACTTTGTCATCATCTCTCTATTTGATTCTAAGAAAAGTATCTTTGTGTAGCTGAATCTATCCTTGTTGAAATGTGGAAGAGGAGTCAAATACTTGAAATAGTTTCTTTGAAAACTGTGATCATATCACTGAACAATAGGAAATAGTAACAAATGTTCTGGCAATGGACTGTTCTTGTGGAGACCCAAACCTGTCAATTTCCCTCAGCATCAGAAATTACAAGGCTAAAAGAATTTTTTTTTTAAGTTTGAACAATAATCTATATTAAAATATATTTCAAAAATCTTTTAAATTGTTTCAGCCCTTGATATATTTCAGTTATTGTTTCAGATTATATCTAGTCTCATGGACTATTATTTAGAGTCATAAAGTGAAGTCATTTGATATATATTTTTTTCTTTTTGATGGCTTTATCACTCTGGTTTGACCTGTAATAAGAAGAGAGTTAACTGACGTATCGAGAGAGACAAATCCTATCAGGAAAAGGAAAAACAAATTTCCCACCTGGAAACTACTGAAAGAACAATTTAAATAATACAAAGACTCAGAATGTGGCTAAGTCTAAGAATTGTTAAGAAATTAAGCTAAGAAAATGGATAGAAGTAAGAGAATAAAAATATTACATAGGTAAAATAGAAATAGTATGACTGTTTCAACATAATTGAAATAATAAAATAATGAAAATTATGCAGCAAATAAAAAATCTCTAGGTACAGTTATTGCTCCATCTCTTTCCTCTTTTTGACTGACACATTTCTAGAATAAGAAATGTATATCTGTTCCTGCCCCTTCTGCTTCATCTACAACCCACTTCCTTCTCAAGTCCATTGAATTGTTTTCCATGCCAAAGGATCTACTGCAACTGTGCTTTCTAAAATCACTATGTTATGTATCTTATTGCCAAAGCCACTTTTTTAGTAGTTATACTCCCTGACTACTTTTACCATTTAGCATTGCTGAAGCACTTCCTATTGGATTATGAGACACTAAATCTAGGATTAATTTCTCCTTTTCTGAACATGTTTCATTTTTGTTGATTTCTCACCTTCCTTATACTGCTGGTGCCTCCTCCATATTTTTGGTATTTAACTTTAAAAAACATTCACTTCTAGTGATGTCATCTATTACCATGAATTCCACTATTGTTTTTCTTGTAAATAAAATTAAAATGTACAACATAATCTTTAATCTCTTTTGCAGGGGCATAAAATTCATTTGAATAAATGCATACCTGCAAGCTTTATATTGACTTAGAAAATCAAAAATTAACATCTACAATATATTTCTTAATATATTTTGTGAAACATTTCACAATTACATTTTAATAATATTTAGGCAGCACTCATGATGATCAAAGGAGTCTATGTATTTGCCTTCTCTGATATATGGAATTCCAAATCTCTATTCCCAATTGCTTTTTGTATATTTTCACCAGAATTTAATGTCTACCTAAAACTCATTAGACTCAAAATGGTTTTCAAGCCCAAGATTGTATTTCAACTTCCTCCCTATTATTTTGTCTTAAACTTTCTTTTTTCTTCTTCTTTTTTCATTTGCAAAACATACGTATGGGTAATTCTTCAACATTAACCCTTACAAACCTTTCTGTTACAAATTTTCTCCCCTACTCCTCACCCCTCCCCTAGATAGCAGGATATCCACTACATGATAATTATGTTAAAATACTTGACAAATCGAATATATGCATACATATTTCCACACTTATCATTGTTGTGCAAGAAAAATCATATCTACAAGAAAGAAAATTCAGATAAAGGAAACACAATGCAAGTAAACATCAATCAAGAGCATGAAAATGTTATGTTGTGGTCCACATTTCACATCCCTCTCTCTGGGTGTATATGGCTTTCTTCAGTGAACAATTGGAAGTGGTTTGAAACATTTCATTGTTGAAGAGTTGGCTTAAACTTTCAATTGATATTTTTGGCAAATGAATAAAATGCTATACAGGAAGTTTAAAAGTCTTGAATTCAAATATGTAATCAAGCACTTACTAGGTATGTGACCCTGAGCAAAACAGTTAACATCTCTCATTCCAGTTTCCTTATCTATAAAGGGTGAGGGGGAATAGTACATAACTGATAGAGTTATTTTGAGTATCGAATTATATGTAAAACAATTTGCAAGCAAAAAAATCACTCTATAAATGTCAGATGCTCTTTTTTGTTATTTGTGATCAGTTGCAATGTCCTTTCAATTCTGGTTCTACAATATGTGTCAAGAACAACTCTGTCACTACTGCTAAAATCATCACACTTCAGGACCTCATTTGCTCTTACAATAGATTGCTTTAATATCTTCATACTGTATCTTACTGATTATCTAATCCATTTGCTTTCCAGTTGTTCCTTTTCCCTGACATGTGTACATTGTTCCTAATTAATTTTTCTTATCATCACATCTAAAACCTCCAATAATTTTGCATTATCTACCTAAGTATAAAGTCTTCATTATGAAACTTTACCCCCTAAATTATCTACCTCCAAGTTGTTTTCCAGCCTCATTCATAATATTTCCCTTAATGTACTGTTTTAAAAGAGATATAAATTTTGAAGGGAGGGGCATCATTTTTTTTTGTCATGGCATCATGTCCCAGAATTCTGTTTCCCTTCTTGGTTTTAACTCATTGTCTTTTTTGTTTCTTATGTTCATCCTAGCTATGTATGTTGATTCTACATTGAGTGCATGCCTCCTGAAATCTGATAACATTTTGAGCAATAATTTTAGGATATTTTTTCAAGACTCCCCCATTCCCATGCCTGGGTTCCATCTGATATAGTGGTATTTGTTTCAATTCCAAAGCCTTTTCTATAATCCAAGCCATCTACCAAGCACAACCTCAGTGTGAATAACAAGGAAGAATCTGAGAAGAGAGTTAAAACCCTTTTCAATCTGTTTCCAATCTATCTTACCTTACTGAATGATTTCATTTACCATACAGAGATTCTACCACACTCTGCTTCTTTTCTCTATATACAACATTATATCTGCCTTCATAATGCCTATGCAAATGTTCTTCCCCAATCCAACATTTTATTTGTAGCAATGACTCCATTTTATTCATCTTATGGAGAGCCCTGGTTTCATTTAATGGTCAGTTCAAGTATCTCCTATGAATAAGTTATTATGACCTCTAAAATATTACTTTGGATTTGGTCAGAATATATTTTGAATTTTCTTTTCTTTGTTTTGTGACTATTCTACATAAATATAATAAATATAAAAATAACATGAATTTTAAAATAAATATCAAGGATTGACGGGGGGCAGAGCCAAGATGGCGGAGTGAAAACATGACTCTCTGCCTCTCCTCTGATCTTCTCTCAAATCAACAATAAAATAAGCCTCTGAACTGATCTTCAAGTCAACGAATTCAGAAATACTTGGATACTGGCTTGCTGATATCTCTGAAGAACTTCACATTAGGTTTGTCTAACTTGGACAGAGGGATAAACAGTGGTGTAGGCCGGAAGTGAGGGTGGGACTCAGCTCATTGTGGCAAAAACTCCAAATTCCAAACCTGGAGTTTATCTGAGGCACACGGTACACTCTGCCCTGATTGGGGGCAGGTGTTCTGGCAGACTTGCCTTCTTTAAGGAGTAATTCAGACTTAGTCCTAACCCCCACCAGCCCAGCACCTTAAATAAATTCGCCAAATTGCCACAGGGCAAAGAACTTCAGCCATCGTTTTTTTCCGAGCCTTACAGAGACATCCACACTGTCTAAAAAATTGAAGAAGCAAAAGAGAGGTCTCACCATAGACAGCTTCTATCGAGAGAAAGAAGGGATGACTCCAGATCCTGAGGTACCTTTAGACAAAAGTCCAGAGGAAGTTATTAAGGACCATCACCGGTCCCTTCTTCAAAAGGCCTTTCTGGAAGATTGCATAAAGAACATCAAAAGAGAGCTGGAGGATAAATGGGAAAATAAACTGAAATCAGTGCAAGAAGGATATGATGCCCTGCAAAAGAGATATGAAAAAGACAACAATTTATTGAAAAATAAAATTAGTGAAGTGGAAAAAGAGTGCAATAAACAAAAAAATTCAATTGGCCAGTTACAAAAGGAGCTTAAAAAGGTAACTGAAGAAAACAACACTTTAAAAATAATAATTGAACAAATGCAAGTGAATGACTCAATAAGACTTCAAGAATCAGTCAAACAAAAACAAAAAAAAATGAAAAATTAGAAGAAAATATGAAATATCTCCCAGGAAAAACAACTGACTTGGAAAATAGATCTAGGAGAGACAATCTAAGGATTATTGGACTTCCTGAAAGTCACGATGAAAAAAAGAATCTAAACACTATCTTCCAGGAAATCCTGAAAAAAAATGCCATGAGATTGTAGAATCAGAAGGAAAAATCACCATTGAAAGAATTCACCGATCACCTTCTGAAAGAGACCCCAAAATTAAAACCCCAAGGAATATCATGGCAAAATTTCAGGACTATCGCACCAAGGAAAAAATTCTGCTAGCAGCTAGAAAGAAACAATTCAAATAGCAAGGATCAATAATTAGAATCACACACGATTTGTCAGCCTCCACATTGAAGGATTGAAGGGCCTGGAACCAGATATTCCAAAGGGCAAAGGAACTTGGATTACAGCCAAGAATAACCTATCCAGCTAGAATGAGCATTATCCTCCAGGAAAGAAGATGGTCATTCAATGATATAGGTGAATTTCACCTATTTCTAATGAAAAGACCAGATCTGAACAAAAAATTCGACATCGAAACACAGAACTCAAGAGAGGCATAAAAAGGTAAAAAGGAAAGGACTCTTGAGAACTCTATTTCTACTATGGGGATACTTAAAGTTTGGTGGTATAATTAATTAGATATTGCTTTGATAATATGAAAAAGAGAACTAGGGGGGAAAGGTTGTCATACTGGGGAAAAGAGGGAAAAAGTGGTAAAATAAGATCTAAAAAAAGGAGGTAAAAACAAGGTTAAAATCTCTTGAAGAGGCAAAGAAAACCTAATATAATTGAGAGAAAGAGGGGAAGGAGATAAGCATTGTGTAAATCTTAGTCTCATCAGGTTGGGCTCTAAAAGTGTATATCAGACATTGATTTCACATAGAAACTTGTCTGTTCAATTTTCAGATGAGGAAATTAAAACTATTTATAATCATATGAAAAGGTGCTCCAAATCACTATTGATCAGAGAAATGCAAATTAAGACAACTCTGAGGTACCACTACACACCTGTCAGATTGGCTAAAATGACAGGAAAAGATAGTGACAGATGTTGGAGGGGATGTGGGAAGACTGGACACTGATTGGTGGAACTGTGAATAGATCCAGCCATTCTGGAGAACAATCTGGAACTATGACCAAAAAGTTATCAAACTGTGCATACCCTTTGACCCAGCAGTGTTTCTATTGGGTTTATATCCCAAAGAAATCAAAAAGGAAGGAAAAGGCCCCACATGTGTAAGAATATTCATGGCAGCCCTTTCTGTAGTGGCTAGGAACTGGAAACTGAATGGATGCCCATCAATTGGAGAATGGCTGAATAAATTATGGTATATGAATATTATGAAATATTATTGTTCTGTAAGAAATGACCAGCAGGATGATTTGAGAAAAGCCTGGAGGGCCTTATATGAACTGATGCTGAGTGAAATCAGAAGAACCAGAAGATCCTTATACACGGCAACACCAATACTATATGATGATCAATTCTGATGGACATGGCTGCCTTCAACAATGAAATGTTTCAAACCACTTCCAATTGTTCACTGAAGAAAGCCATATACATCCAGAGAGAGGGATGTGAAATGTGGACCACAACATAACATTTTCACGCTCTCAATCGATGTTTACTCGCATTGTGTTTCCTTTATCTGATTTTTCTTTCTTGTAGGTATGATTTTTTCTTGCACAACAATGATAAGTGTGGAAATATGTATACATATATTCGATTTGTCAGGTATTTTAACATAATTAACATGTAGTGAATATCCTGTAATCTAGAGAAGGGGTGGGGAGTAAGGGGGGAAATTTTTAACAGAAAGCTTTGTAAGGGTTAATTTTGAAGAATTACCCATACATATGTTTTGCAAATAAAAAAAGAGAGAGAATTCAGGAGGGAAAAATAAAGATGTTATTAATTCTCCAAAAAAAAAATAAAATAAGAAAAACCAAGCAATCTCATCAGCAATACCAACTAAAATAGATCCCAAATTTTTACTTCCTTTTCCTTTTTTCATGTCAATTGTCTAGAAAATGTTAGAAACAGACCTAAGATTTCTGGTAGACTGTCCACGAACTTAGTTTCTTATTTCAGTTTCAGACTTTCTTCCATGACTGTATCGACTTGTGCAGAATGATCTTTAAGTATGGGCTGCAGTTATAACACCTGATAAATAAGTTGGTTTTCTCTTTCAATTCCATCTGATTTTCAGGCTTAATAGGATCTTTGTCAGCATTCATTAATTACCCTGGAATATGAACTTAATCTTCTATATAGTTTCCTTGATTTAGATTTTTCTAGAATTGTTTGTAAGGATCAAATGAGATATATTCACAGTGCTTAACAATGTGCCTGGCAGAGAGTAGGAATTTAATGAATATTTGTTGTCTTCCCTTGTCTTTTGGAAAAATCCTTTAGCTACTTAATGTTTTGGATAACTCTAAGATTATTAAGTTACAGAGCAGATTCAGTCTGTATCAGGGACAGTTGTTACATACCCCAGGAAAATCATAAGTCAGGACAACATTGTCATGACAGCAATAAGTTACATTCATAAAGTATTTTAAGGCCTGTGAGATGTTTTCAAAACATTACCTCCTTTAATTTTCAACCAGCATCCCTTTGTGTGATAGGGTCTATAATGTACAAATAAAAGAAAGACCTAGAAAATAAAGTTCCCCGGTTAAAAAATACCAAGTGAGATTTTAACTCAGGTTCTCTGACTCCAAATGTATTTGGGAAATTTTCAGAGGCTCTGGTTGAGTTTGCTTGAATCCAGTGTGAGCCTGATACAGAAAATATTTCAGAGTTGGAGGAACAGAAGGAAAGAAAGAGTTAGAGAAGAAGAGGAGGAAAAGAAGGGGAGGAAAGAAAGGATAAGGAGGATAAAGAAGAAAATAAGGAGGAAGAAGAGAATGAATGAAGGAGAAAAAAGGAGAAGGAACAGGAAGACAAATGAAGAGAAAAAAAGAGAGAAAGGAATAGGAGGAGGAGGCTGACACTTCTTTCTTCAGCCTGGATTGGCTAAATCTGTTCTCCTGGTCATCAAGGTTCTCACAGAGGAGACTCCCTCAAAAATATTAAGATTATCTATATTGAACTTTTCCTGTGTTTTATCACATAAAATGGTTTTGGAAAATCTAAAATTAGACAACTTCATATTTTTTTTCTTTACCAATTTGTTCAATTATAGACAGGAGTGGACTGAAATTAACTTACACCAGCTCAAGAGACCTGATTGTTCAATTTTCAGAGGGAACATTTGTTCCCTAGAAATCTGTAAATATCAAGTTTTGATATATTTTTTAATTGTTGTCACGGATTGGACAAAATGTTAATAATGCAGATTAAATTAGTATGCCATTAAGACTTTTTTCTCCATTAAAGCAATTTGATTAATATTTATCATCTCATCATTGACTATACTGCACAGTGCTGATCATTAAATAGCCTATTAGTATATGTTATATATTATATAAATTTCCTTGTCATAATCAAAACTGACATCAGAGGTGATGGAATGTAGGTGAAGCTATAATAGCTTTTTATAACATCCATGACAGGTGGTAATTTAGCCTTGTCTGATTTAAACCCTTCCTAAGACTACCACAGAAAGTCACACACTTCTCTGTAACTTCTATCTACCACTTCTAATTCTGCTCTCGTCCTTCTTTGCTTCACAATTAGGTGATTCCTTTAAGAAATAACCATCTAAATAGTAAAAATAAAGGGCTCTACAGAACAAACTTGTGGACAGAAACATCTATGAAGAATTCCAAGTAATCATGTACATAGGTGCTGTGAAAATAATTTACCAAGGCTGTCTTCTGAAATAAATGTATTCTATCCTTTTATATGTTCAATATTAATTTTTATTGTTAAATATGCAATGTAAGATGGTGAAGTTAATATAAGGTTACTAAATTCCTCCTACTTCATATTTATTTTTTACCTCCTACCAAGAGTTTCACAGTAGCTTCAAATCTATAGTAGCCTATGATTATTGTACTTGCTGTCCTACCTAATGAGTTATCATTAGAATTGTTTGGCATGGAAGCTTCCACCCACACCCTGGACCACATGCTGTCCATGACTCACCGACATGTATAATCCTTTCAGGGCAAATTACTAGTTGGGCCTTTCATTTTTCCCCAAGTATGTGTCAACTTGGAAACAAGCACGTGCGCATGTGCACGCGCGCACACACACACACACACACACACACATTTTCTAGAAAGTGTGTGACCTTAAATACCTAAAGTTAAATGTGAAAATTAAATTAGCTCAAACACAAATGGCAGTCAAAAATTCATCCAAAAAATATAACAATTAAGAATAAATTAGGGAGCAAAAATAGAAAGAAAAATCATATAACCAAATAATAACACACCACACTTAGATTTTAA
This sequence comes from Myrmecobius fasciatus, assembly GCA_023553655.1. Lineage (NCBI taxonomy): Eukaryota > Metazoa > Chordata > Mammalia > Dasyuromorphia > Myrmecobiidae > Myrmecobius > Myrmecobius fasciatus. The sequence goes on along the minus strand of JAJPUD010015919.1, from coordinate 13,654 downwards.
ACACCTTGAATTAAAAGATTATGTCTTATTTAACTTTAAAAATAGTTTTCCGTGTCTAACACTGTGAATCTCAAAAAAATATAAACAAATATATAATAAACATTTCTATAGCCCATTAAAGTTTGTGAAGGACTTCACAATTTTTTTTTCCATTTTAATCCCATAGAAACCCTAGACAGAAAATGTTATTACTTTCCAGATTTTATGAATGAATAGCATTAAGCTGACAGAAGTTAACTGATTTTTCAGGGTCTCATAGCTATCAAGTATCTAATACTTAATCTCAGGTCTTCTTGATCCCAAGTTCAAAACTATTCACTGAACCATCTATCTACATTTATTAACTAGCATTTAATGAGCACTTTATAAATTTTATCTCATTTGATCCTTGTAACTATGTTAGAAGATATGTGTTTTTACTATGCCTATTTGCAGATGGAGAAATTGAGGCAAAGGTTAATTTATATTAATCCAATTAATCTTATAAAAATAGCACTCCTTTAAATTCAGCTGTTTCCAGAGAAATAATGTCAAAATATATTTCTAAAAATTGAGTAGCAAATGATGTGTATGAATATCTGACTTTCTGTTGTAATGCATTTAAAAGAATTGTCCTCCCTTCCATGTTTTTGAGAAATATTAATAATCTAGCAAACATGTTAAATAGAGTAAAGTTGTGTGAAACTACTGATCCTAGAATCAGAGAACCTCAGTTTAAAGCTCCTCTTACTCCAATGTATCCTACACAGCTGCCAAATGATGATATGACTTCTCTACTCAGCCAACTCCAGGAATTTCCCATCACCTCTTGGATAATATCAATAAATCAGTAAACATTTATTAATTGCTTACAATGTTACAAGCACAGTAGGCTAAGCCTTGGTAATACAGAAAGATAGTCCCTACCCCTAAAGCAGCTTAAAATCTAATGGGGGTCACAATATTCAAATAAATATGGGTAATGCAAGCTGCATGGAGATGAGTAGAAAATAATTAGTTAAGGGAAGATGGTGAAATTAAGAAGGGTTGAGAAAAGCATCCTGTAGAAGTTAAGATTTTAGTTAATATTTAAGGAAAGCCAATGATATCAGTATTTCAAGCAGAAGAGGGATAGCATTCCAGAAATGGGAGATAGATAGAAAAAATGACTGGATGATTATCAGAAAAATTACATGGAATCAGAGGTTGGAATATCTTATTAGGTGTAATAGCCAGGAAGATTATTTAATAGGGAATGAGGGATAAAAGACTAAAAAGTTAGAAGAGGGCTAGGTTAAAAAGGGATTTAAATGTCAAAGTATTTTATATTTTCTTCTCACAATAATTTGAAACAAGTCAAATATATGAAGTAAATGCATTAACATGATTGGATATATAGTTTAGAAAAATCACGTTAGTGACTTAATGGAGAATGGATAGAAGTGAAGATAGATTTGAAGAAGAACAATCCACAAAGAAGCTATTGATATAATCCAGGTATGATGTGTTGAGCCTGCTCTAGAGAGGTATTTTTGTTAGAAGAATGATAGTATAAAATTAAAATATACAAACCTTGACAACAGATTCAATATAGGACTGTTAAGAGACGGTGATGAATCCAGGGTGATGTCTATAATATGTCTGACAAACTGGGAATATAATGTTGCCATCTATACTAATAAGAAAAGTAGGATTGGGAAATGATTTGGGGAGAAATAATGTGTTTTCTGTTAGACTTAGTGAGTTGAAGGAGCTATTATACATTCAGTTCAAAATGTATGAAAGACACTTGTAAATGTAAGATTGTAGGTCATCAAAGAAATTGGGGAAATATGAGTAGATTTAAGAATCATCAACATAGAGATTACAGGAGCTAGTTAGATCACCAGATATATACATACATACATACTACAAAGAAATCAAGGATATTTAGAATTTTAAAAAAGACCATTGAATTTGATTACTATAAGCATTAATAGCTGCATGGAGAAAAAAATTCAGGGGGATGATAGAAGACAGAACATAAGGGGATAAGAGGAGAATGAAAGGAGAAAAAGTGAAAGCACCAATTGCAAATGGTATGTTTGAGGAGTTAAGTTACAAAGAGCAGGAGAGATATAGAATGATAGTTGATGGGGATAAAAGGACCAAGTAAAGCAGTTTTGAGGGGAGGCAAGACATGGACATGTTTGTAGGCAGTAAGAAATAAGTCAGTAGTGAGGGAGAAATTTAAAATAAAAGAGAGAAGATTCAGAGAATGCTGTTTGTTGAAATATAACATGGAATAAAAGAGAAGAGATGAATTAGCTTTGGAAAGAATAATATATCTTCAATATGTGAGATAGGAGTGAAGGAAGAGAAAATCAAATAAGATATATGAGTGACAGGAAATAAGGAAGAGGATAGAAGAGGGAATTCACAGTGAATGGCTTCAATTTTTTTTGTAGATTTTGAAGGGAAGCTCTCATCTGAGAATGGGGTGGAAAATACATGGAAGGATTGAGAAGAGATGTTAGAGTGAGGTAAATGCAGTAACAGATTCTAGTTTTAAAATATGAACAACTTATTTAAATTTTTTGAGCCTCAGTTTTCACAACAACTAAACTAAGGTAATAATGAATGTTACTTCCCAGTTTCTACATTCCAATACTTTGCAGAAATATAGTGATTTCTCAGCAAATGTATTAGAACATCTACATTTAAGTGATTGTTATCCTTTAAAGTGTAAGGGGTGGAGTTCTGGGAGGGTAGCCCAGATGGTGGAGAAAAGCCAGAAATCTGCTCTAGCTCTCCTAATATCGCTCAAAAGCCACCTGAAGCCAAGTGTCACAACAGTTTGAAAGAATGAAACCACTCTCCAGTTGCAGATAGAATGGAAAAACTTCAAGAAAGGCCAGTTTCACTGGGCTGAAAATGGTGTTCAGCTCAGCTCAGCCAGATGCTAGAAAAGCTGGTTGAGAGGATCTTAATCATAGCAAATCAGCAACGAGACCCTTAGTCCTGTCTCAGTAGAGGAGCAAATCAGTGGAGCAGTCTCCAATCCCAACTCAGAAGGCAAATTCTTGGGAAGAAGGATATTTCCTGGAAAGAGCAGATAAAGATACCCCCTGCAAACACAGGAGACATCTGTGCTCAAAATAAAGGATCAGAATTGCAAAAGAAATTTGGAACAGTCCCCCTTTAGCTCAGAGGTAGAACTCTACCATAAACATAAAACAGGATAAATACCAAAAGAAAAGTGAAGAAAATGAGCAATAAACATAAAAGAACCTTGACCATAGACAGTAACCCTGGTGAGAAGGGAGATAAAAGCACCAGTTCAGACTAGGAGAAAATGTCCACAGAGGAAATCTCAGAGTGATATGAAATAGTCTCAAGCCCAAAAAGACTTCTTAGAATTGCTCATAAAAGACTTTAAAGAGGAAATAAAAGCAATGGAAAAAATGGAGAGATATCCAAGATGGAATCAACAATTTAGGAAATAAAAGCAATGACCAAATGCAAAAAAAAATCCACTGGGGGGAAAACCACTCTCCAAAGTATAATTAGCTAATTGGAAAACTGAAATTTAAAAAGTAACTGAAGAAAATCACACATTATAAATTAGAATGGGGAAAATGGCAGATAATGGCTCTATGTGACATGAAAAATCACTTAAACAAAATAAAAATAATGGAAAAAATGGAAGAAAATGTGAAATGTTTCATTAAAAAAATGTCAGACCTGGAAAAGAGATCCAGAAGAAACACTTTGAAAATTATTGGTCTACTTGAAGGCCATGACCAAAAAAGAGCCTGGATAGCATTCATCAAGAGATACTTAAAGACCAGACAGAGCCAAGATGGTAGAGAGCAGACACAAATTTCTGTGACCTCCTCTGATCTTCTTGCACACCAAAAGTAGATTAATCATCTACACTGGTTTTGGAGTCAAAGTCACAAATATTTACAGTATAGCACATTTCCAGAAGAAGATATTATCTTGGAAGAACTTCAGAACAGATCTCTTTCAAATGGGCAAAGGGACACTCTGCTAAGCCCAGTCCACAGCACAGGGAGGTCAGGACAAAAGCTGGGACAGGGAGTTAGAACACTGAAGCTTCCATGTACCTGGAAATCTTCTGTGAGCCTCTTAGGCTATTTGGTCCTGTTGTAAGCAGGTGGTTTGGCAGATTTGCTGCAAAGGCTATGTTGGAAGATTGCATAAAGGATCATAAAAGACAGAAGAAAAATGAGCAAAGAAAATGAGATCTTTGCAAGAAGAGATGGGAAAAGTATATAACTCCCTACAAAATGTATTTGATGAAATGGAAAATGCATATACATGTTTACAAAACAGGTATAAAAAAGATACCAATTCATTGAAAAACAAAATTTGTGAAATGGAAGGAAAAAAAAAACTACAATGAACAGAACAATTCAATTAGCCCAAAACAAAAGAAGCTAAAAATGGTAACTGAAGAAAATAATACACTAAAAATTAGAATTGAACAAATGGAAGTGAATAACTCACTAACATTTCAAGAATCAGACAAAAACAATTTTTTAAATATAAGAAAATATGAAATAACTCCTAGGAAAAACAATTGACTTAGAAAATATATATAGGGGACACAATCTAAGGATTATTAGACTCCTGAAAGCCATGATGGGAAAAAAAAACCTAGACATTATCTTACAGGAAATCATGAAGGAAAACTGTTCTGATATCTTAGAATCAGAAAGTAAAATAGACATTAAAAGAATTCACCAATCACCTCCTAAAAGAGACCACAAAATTAAAACCACAAGGATTATCATGGCTAAATTTCAGAACTATCACACCAAGGGAAAGATATTGCAACCATCCAGAAAACCAATTTAAATCCTAAGGAGCCACAATTAGGATTGTCCAGGACTGAACAGCTTCCACCATAAAGGATCAAAGGGCCTGGAATCAGATTTTCTGAAAGGCAAGAATCCAAAATGGAATATAATAAAAATAAAGCTACCCAGCTAAAATGATCATTTTTCTTTCAGGTGATAAAGATTAACACTCAATGATACAAGTGAATTTCACATATTTCTAATGAAAAGAAGAGATCTGAACAAAAAAATGGCCTCAAAACACAGAAGTCAAGAGAAATGTAAAAAGGTAAAAAGGAAAGAACTCTTGAGAACTATATTTTTATTACATGACTACTTTGAGAATGTGGGTATAATTTGATTTTACTTTGATGATATGAAAAAGAAACTAGAGGTGGAACAGGGATCAGACTGGTAAAAGGAGGTAAATTAAAGTAAAAAAGGAAGTAAAAATGAGGTAAAATCTCATGAAGATGCAAAGAAAACCTAATATAACTCAGGGAAAAAAGGGAGGGGAATACTCATTGTGTAAATCTTACTTTCATCAGATTGGGCTCTAAGAGAGAATATTAGACATATTTGGTTTCACAGAGAAACTTGTCAAACCTTATAGGGAACTGGGAAGGAAAGGAAGAAAAGAAAGGGAAAGACTAATAGAATAGAAAATAGAAGAATTAGGGGAAAGGAGTAAAAAAAGGGGGAAGAGGCTCTAAAGGGGGGGGAGAACTGTTTGAGGGAGGAAGTCATCAAAAGCAAAATATGGGGAGGGAGGATGGGAGAAAGGGGAAAAAAGAAAAACATAACTTTGGGTAAATGAGATGGCAGGAAATACAGAATTAGTTATTTTAACTGTGAATGGGAATGGGATGAACTCTCCCACCAAGTGGAGGCAGAGAGCAGACTGGATTAAATGCCAGAATCCTACAACATATTGTTTACAAGAAAAATAAAGAATAAAGATACAGACAAAGTGAAGGTAAAGAGCTAGAACAGAATCTATTATGCTTTAGGTGAACAAAAATAAAGCAGAGACAGCAATTTTAATCTCAGATCAAGTAAAAACAAAAATAGATCTAATTAAAAGAGATAAAGGAAACTATATTTTACTAAAGAGTACCATTAAGATATATCATTACTAAACATATATGCACCAGGTGGCATAGCATCTGAATTGCTAGAGAAGTTAAGAGAAATACAAGAAGAAATAGACAGCAAAACTCTATTACCAGGGGATATCAAACTTACTTTCTCAGTACTAAATAAATCAAACCTCAAAATAAATAAGAAAGAAGGTAAGGAGATAAAGAAAATATTAGAAAAGTTAGGTATGATAGATCTTTAGAGAAAATTGAATGGAGACAGAAAGAAGTTTACTTCTTTCTCAGTGGTTCATGGAAATTATAAAAATTGACCAGGTTTTAGGGCATAAAACCCTCAAATTCAAATACAGAAAGGCAGAAATAATAAATATATTTGTTTTAGATCATGATGCAATAAAAATCACATGCAGTATAAGGCCAGGAGAAATTAGACCACAAGTTAATTAGAAATTAGATAATCTGATCCTAAAGAATGAATGGTTGAAATAGCAACTCATAGACACAATCAATAATTTCATCTAGGAGAATGACAATAATGAGACAACACAGCAAAATTTGTAGCATACAGTCAAAGCAATTATAAGGGATAATTGTATATCTCTAGATACTTACTTGCATAAAATAGAGAAAAAGAAGTTTGAGGAACTGGGCTTGCAATTAAAAAAGTTGGAAAAAGAGCAAATTAAAAACACTCAATTAAATACCAAATTGGAAATTCTGAAAATAAAAGGGGAGATTAATAAAATTGAAAATAAGCAAACTATTGAATTAACAAATAAAACTGAGTTGCTTTTATGAAAAAAACAACAAAATAGATAAGCCTTTTGTTTAATTAGTGAAAGGAAAGAAGTCAACTTGTTAGTCTCAAAAATGAAAAGAAAAAACTGCAGAAATGCAGAAGAAATTAGAGCAATAATTTGGAGTTACTTTCTCCAACTTTATGCCAATAAATTTTATAATCTAAATGAAATGAAGGAATATCTACAAAAATATAGATTATCCAGGTAAACAGAAGAGGAAATAAATTATCTAAATAGTCTCATTTTAGAAAAAGAAATAGAACAAGCTATGAATCAAATCCCTAAGAAAAAATCTCCAGGGCTAGATGGATTCACATGTTAATTCTACCAAATATTCAAAGAACAATTAATTCCAATATTATATAAACAAGTTGAAAAAATAGGGAAAATAGGTGTGCTCTAGCAAATTCGTTTCATGATTCAGATATGGTGCTGATAGCTAAAGCATGTAGGGTGAAAACTGAGGAAGTAATTTATAGATCAATTTTCCTAATGAATATTGTGCAAAAATCTTAAGTAAAATATTTGGAAAGAGATTACAGAAAGTCAACCCCAGGATAATACACTATGACTAAGTAGGATTTATATCAGGAATGCAGGGCTGGTGCAATATTAGGAAAACTATCAGCATAATCAACTATATTAATAACCAAACTAATAAAAATCAGATGATTTTCACAATAGTTGTAGAAAAAGCATTTGATAAAATCCAACACCCATTCCTATTAAAAACACTAGAGATTATAGGAATAAATGGGCTTTTCCTTAAAATGATCATTAGCATCTATTTAAAAGCATCAGCAAATATCATATGTAATTAGGACAAACTAGAACCATTCCCAATAAGATCAGGAGTGAAACAAGACTGCACATTGTCACCATTACTATTCAATACTGTATTAGAAATGTTAACTTTGGCAATAAGAGAAGAAAAAAGAGATTAAATGAAGTAGAGTAGGTAATGAGGAAACCAAATTATCACTCTTTGCAGATGACATGATGGTACATTTAGCGAACCCTAGAGACCTCGGCTAAAAAATTACTAGAAACATGTCACAACTATAGCAAAGTTGCAGGATACAAAATAAATTCACATAACTTAGAAGCATTTTTATATATTCCCAACAAAGTTCAGCAGAAAGACATACAAAAAGAAATTCCATTCAAAATAAATGTTGACAGTATAAAACATGTGGGAATCTATCTGTCAAGGGAAATTCAGTTACTATATGAACTAAACTACAAAACACTTTCCACATAAATGAAGTCAGAACCAATCAGTTGGAAAAATATCAAGTGCTCATGAGTAGGCAAGGCAATATAATAAAAATGAAAATACTAATTAAATGAATTTACTTATTTAGGGCCATATCAAAGTCTCAAGAAAGTATTTTGCAGATCTAGAAAAAAATAGTAGCAAAGTTCATCAGGAAGAACAAAAAGTCAAGTATTCCAAGGGAATTAATGAAAAAAAAAATGGGGATGAATGTGGCCCAGCTGTGCCAAAGCTAAAATTATATTACAGAGCAGTGGTGATCAAAACCATTTGGTACTGGCTAAGAAATAGAGTAGTCGATCAGTGGAATAGGATAGGATCACAGGACGAACTAGGCAATAACTATAGCAATCTAGTGTTTGATAAACTCAAAGACCACAACTTCTGGGATAGGACCTCACTATTTGACAAATCTCTGGGAAAATTGGAAATTTGGATGAAATTAGGGCTTAACTGACACCTAACACCACATACCAAGATAAGATCTAAATGGGTTAATAATTTAGACATAAAAAGTGATATTATAAGCAAATTAGAGGAACATAGGGTAATTTACTTCTCAGATCTTTGGAGAAGGAAGGAATTTGTGTCCAAAGAAGACCAGGAACTCTTAATTGAACACCATATAGTTAATTTTGATATATTAAGTTAAAAAGATTTTGTACAAACAAAACTAAGGCAGACAAGATTAGGAGGGAAGCAATAAATTGGAAAATCATTTTTATATTTAAGGTTTCTGGGGGGGGCGGAGCCAAGATGGCGAACTGCAGACAGCGTCCTCCATGAGCTCCTGAGACCTTCACTCAGACTCAGACAAACTGAGCCTCTGAATTGGTTCTGGAGTGAGGGCTCCACCAAACACTTGGACTACAACACACTTCTATCAAATATCCACTTTGAAAGAACTTCTGAGGTCAGTTTTAGATGGGCAGGGGATTGCGCAGCTCCCAGGGCTCAGATGCCAGTGTGTCGCCGGGGTGCAAGTCCGGGGCTGGGAAGGACCAGAAGATTTTAGGCTGCCAGGAAGTCCCTGGAAGACGCTTGGGCCACTTTACTCTGCTTGCAGGCAGGTGCTGTGGCAGGTCTACCTTTGATAAAGGGTGGATTGAGAGCAGGTGAAAGTGTGGTCGTAGTGTGGATCTAGGGAGATCAGCCCCAGACCAGAAGTCAACTGGGGAAATTGCCCCAGGGCAAACAGAAATTGCTGCGGCTGCAGAATTCCCTGCTGGTGACTGATACCTCAGCTGAAAATCATGAGCAAGAAGAAGAGAGCTCTCACCATAGACAGCTTTTACGGAGAGAAAATAGAGAAGTCCACAGATCCTGAGATTCTGAAAACAATCCCAGGTAAAGCCACAAAGGTGGACTTAAGCTGGTTTCCCTTTCAGAAGGCTTCCATGGTAGATTGCATAAAGAATCTCAAAAGGGACCTAGAAGAAGATTGGGGAAATAAATTGAGAGCAGGGCAAGAAGGAAATATTGATCTGCAACAGAGATGTGAAAAACTGGAAAATAAGTCTGGTGAATTGGAAAAACTCGCCAACTCACTGGAAAATAAAAATAGTGAATTGGTTAAAGACAACAATTCACTGAAAAACAAAATTGGTGAATTGGAAAAAGTCACCAACTCACTAGAAAATAAAAATAGTGTATGGCAAAAAGAAAACAATTCACTGAAAAACAAAATTAGTGAATTGCAAAAAGACAACAATTCACTGAAAAATAAAACTGGGAAAATGGAAAAAGTATGCAATGAACCAAAAAATTCAACTGGCCAGTTACAAAAGGATCTAAAAAAGATAGCTGAAGGAAATAATGCCTTAAAAATTAAAATTGAACAAATTGAAATGAATGACTCAATAAGACTTCAAGAATCAGTCAAACAAAAACAAAAAAAATGAATAAAATAGAAGAAAATATGAAATATCTTTTAGGAAAAACAACTGACTTGGAAAACAGATCCAGCAGAGACAATCTAAGAATTATTGGACTCCCTGAAATTCACGATGAAAAAAAGAACCTTGATGCTATCTTCCAGGGAATCATGAAAGAGAATTGCCCTGATGTTTTAGAATCAGAAGGCAAAGTTGGCATTGAAAGAATTCACCGATCACCTCCTGAAAGAGACCCCAAAATTAAAACCCCGAGGAATAGTGTGGCCAAATTTCAGGACTATTGCAACAAGGAAAAGATATTACAAGCTGCTAGGAAAAAAAAAAAAACTGTTCAAATACTGAGGAACTGTCATTAGAATTACACAGGATCAGTCAGCTTCCACACTGAAGGATCGAAGGGCCTGGAATCAGATATTCCAAAAGGCAAAAGAACTTGGATTACAGCCAAGAATAAGCTATCGAGCTGGAATGACCATCATCTTCCAGGGAAGAAGATGGTCATTCAATGATACAGGAGAATTTCACCTATTTCTAATGAAAAGACCAGATCTGAACAAAAAATTTGAACTCCAAACACATAACTCTAGAGAAGCATAAAAAGGTAAAAAGGAAAGAACTATCAAGAACTATATCTCTACTAGAGGTATCCTTAAAGAATGGGGGCATAATTTGATTTTACTTTGATAATAATCAAAAAGAAATTAGAGGTGGAAGTTATATCGTACTGTAAAAAAAAAGGGGGAGGAAAGGAGGTAAAATAAAGTAAAAATAAAAAGGAGGTAAAATAAAGTAAAAATAAAATGGAGGTAAAATAAGGCGAAGTCTCATGAAGAGACAGAAAATCTAATATAATTGAGGGAAAGAAGGGAGGGTGATGAGTATTCTCACTCTCATTAGATTGGGCTCTAAAAGAGTATATCAGATGCATTTGATTTCAGGGAAAAACTTGGCGCTTTGTGTAGGGAAGTAGGAGGGAAAGGAGGAAAGACAGGGATAAATTAATAGAAGAATTAGGGGAAAGGTGTAAAAAAGAGGGGGAGTTTGAAAAGGGGTAAGACTGTTACAGGGAGGTGGTCATCAAAAAAAAATACTGGGGAGGGGGGAAGGGAGTAAGGAGAAAGGGAAGAGAAAAATATAACTTTGGGTAAAAAAGATGGCAGGAAATATAGATATAGTCATTTTAACTGTGAATGGGAATGGGATGAGCTCTCTCATAAAACGGAAACGGATAGCGGACTGAATTAAAAGCCAGAATCCTACAATATGTTGTTTACAAGAAACACATCTAAAACACAGAGATAAATAAAGAGTGAAGGTAAAGGGCTGGAGCAGAATCCCTTATGCTTCAAGTGAACCAAAAAATCAGGGGTAGTAATCCTTATCTCAGATCAAGTAAAAGCAAAAATAGATTGAATTAAAAGAGATAAGGAAAGAAACTATATTTTATTAAAGGGTACCATACACAATGAAGCAATATCAATACTAAACATATATGCACAAAGTGGTATAGCATCCAAATTCCTAGAGGAGAAACTAACAGAGATGCAAGGACAAATAGACAGTACAACTATACTAGTGGGGGATCTCAACCTTGCTCTCTCAGAATTAGATAAATGAAACCACAAAATAAATAAGAAAGAAGTTAGGGAGATAAACAAAATGTTAGAAAAGTTAGGTATCACAAATCATTGAATGGTGATAGAAGGGAGTATACTTTTTTCTCAGGTATTCATGGAACTTATACGAAAATTGATCATGTGTTAGGGCATAAAAACCTCAAAAACAAATGTGGAAAAGCAGAAGTAGTAAATGTATCCTTTTCAGATCATGATGCAATAAAACTCACATGTAATATAAGGCCAGGATAAAACAGACCAAAAGTTAATTGGAAATCAAATAATCTAATCCTGAAGAATGAATGGGTGAAAGAGCAAATTATAGACACAATCGATAATTTCATCCAGGAGAACAACAATAACAAGACAGCATACCAAAATTTGTGCGATACGGCCAAATCGGTTATAAGGGGCAATTTTATATCTCTAGATGCTTACTTGCATAAAATAGAGAAAGAAAAGATCAATGAATTGGGCTTATTATTAAAAAAAAAACTAGAAAAAGACCAAATTAAAAACCCTCAATTTAATACCAAATTGGAAATTCTAAAAATAAAAGGAGAAATTAATAAAATTGAAAACAAGAAAACTATTGAATTAATAAATAAACCTAAGAGTTGGTTCTATGAAAAAACCAACCAAATAGATAAGCGTTTAGTTAATTTGATCAGAAAAAGGAAAGAGGAAAATCAAATTGTTAGTCTCAAAAATGATAAGGGAGAACTTTCCTCCAATGAAGAGGAAATTAGAGTATTAAATAGGAGTTACTTGCCCAACTTTATGCCAATAAATTTGAAAATGTAAATGAAATGGAGGAATATCTACAAAAATATAGATTTCCCATGTTAACAGAAGAGGAAATAAATTATTTAAATAGCCCCATATTAGAAAAAGAAATAGAACAAGCTATTAATCAACTCCCTAAGAAAAAATCTCCAGGGCCAGATGGATTTACATTTAGGTCTCATCTCTAAGTTATATAGAGAATTGTCTCATATTTATAAGAATTCAAGCCTTTCTCCAATTGATAAATTGTCAAAGGATATGAACAGACAATTTGCAGATGAAGAAATTAAAATTATTTCTTGTCATATGAAATGGTGCTCAAAATCACTATTGAGCAGAGAAATGCAAATTAAGAGAACTGTGAGATACCACTACACACCTATCAGATTGGCTAAGATGACAGAATTTTAATGACGAATGTTGGAGAGTTGTGAGAAAACTGGGACACTGATACATTGTTTTTTTGGTGTTTTTTTGTTTTTTTATTTTATTTGCATAACATATATGTGGGTAATTCTTCACCAATAACCCTTACATGGCTTTCTGTTACAAATTTTCTTCCCAACTCCCCACCCCTCCCCTAGATGGCAGGATATCCACTACATGTTAATTATGTTAAAATATTGGTAAATTAAATATATGTATACATATTTCCAAACTTATCATTGTTGTGCAAGAAAAATCTTATCTAAAGAAAAGATATATCACATAAAGGAAACACAATGTAAGCAACCATCAATCAGGGAGTATGAGAATGTTATGTTGTGGCCCACATTTCACATCCCTCTCTCTGGGTGTATATGGCTTTCTTCAGTGAACCATTGGAACTGGTTGGAAACATTTCATTGCTGAAGAGAGCTATGTCCATCAGAATTGATTGTCATATAGTACTGTTGTTGCTGTGTATAATGATCTCCTGGTTTTGCTCATTTCACTCAGAATCAGTTCATGTAAGTCTCTCCAAGCATCTCTGAAATCA
>JAJPUD010015918.1:18408-35699 GCA_023553655.1 Myrmecobius fasciatus | reverse complement strand
AGTTTCCAATTTTCCCAGCAGTTTTTGCCTAATAGTGAGTACTTATCCAAAAAAACTGGGGTCTTTGGGTTTATCAAACACTAAATTGTTAAGGTTATTGCCTAGATTGTCCTGATAACCTATCCTGTGCCACTGATTGACTGCTCTATTTCTTAGCCAGTACCAAATGGTTTTGAGGACCGCTGCTTTATACTTTTAGATCTGGTACAGCAAGGCCACCTTCATCTGCCTTTCTTTTCATTAATACCCTTGAAATCCTTGACCTCTTGTTCTTCCAAATGAACTTTGCTACTATTTTTTCTAGATCTGTAAAATAATTTGTTGGGAGTTTGATTGGTATGGCACTAAATAAGTAGATTAGTTTGGGTAGTGTTGTCATTTTTATTATATTCGCTCTGCCTACCCATGAGCACTTAATATTTTTCCAGTTGATTAGGTCTGATTTTATTTGTGGGGAAAGTGTTTTGTAGTTTAGTTCATATAGTTTCTCACTTTTCCTTGGCAGATAGATTCCCAAATATTTTATCCTATCATCGTTTATTTGGAATGGAATTTCTTTTTGTATCTCTTGCTGCTGAACTTTGTTGGTAATATATAAAAATGCTGCTGATTTATGTGGATTTATTTTGTATCCTGCAACTTTGCTAAAGTTGTAAATTGTTTCTAGTAGTTTTTTAGTTGAGTCTCTGGGGTTCTCTAAGTATACCATCATGTCATCTGCAAAGAGTGATAATTGGTTTCTTAATTACCTACTCTGATTCCTTTTATCTCTTTTTCTTCTCTTATTGCTAAAGCTAACATTTCTAATACAATATGAAATAGTAATGGTGACAGTGGGCAGCCTTGTTTCACTCCTCATCTTATTGGGAATGGTTTTAGTTTGTCTCCATTACATATGATGCTTGCTGATGGTTTTAAATAGATGATACTGATCATTTTAAGGAAAAGCCCATTTATTCGTATACTCTCTAGTGTTTTTAATAGGAAAGGATGTTGGATTTTATCAAAGGCTTTTTCTGCATCTATTGAAATAATCATATGGTTTTTGTAAGTTTGGTTATTAATATAATTAATTATGCTGATAGTTTTCCTTATATTGAACCAGCCCTGCATCCCTGGTATAAATCCTACTTGGTCATAGTGTACTATCCTGGGGATGACTTTCTGTAATCTCATTACTAATATCTTATTTAAAATTTTTGCATCAATATTCATTAGGGAAATTTGTCTATAGTTTTCTTTCTGTTTTCACCCTACCTGGTTTAGCTATCAGCACCATATCTGTCTCATAGAAGAATTTTGGCAGTATACCTTCTGTCCCTATTTTCTCAAATAGTTTGTATAGTATTGGAATTAACTGTTCTTTGAATGTTTGGTAGAATTCACATATGAATCCATATGGCCCTGGAAATTTTTTCCTAGTAAGTTGGTTAATAGCTTGTTCTATTTCTTTTTCTAATATGGGGCTGTTTAAATAATTTTTATCCTCTTCTTTTAACTTGGAAAATCTATATTTTTAAGATATTCCTCCATTTCTTTTAGATAATAAAACTTACTGGCATAAAGTTGGGCAAAGTAACTCCTAATTTTTTCTCTAATTTCCTCTTCGTGGGAGGAAAGTTCTCCCTTATCATTCTTGAGACTAACAATTTGATTTTCCTCTTTCCTTTTTCTTATCAAATTAACTAAAGGCTTATCTATTTTGTTGGTTTTTTCATAAAACCAACTCTTAGTGTTATTTATTAATTCAATAGTTTTCTTATTTTCAATGTAATTAATTTCTCCTTTTATTTTTAGAATTTCCAATTTGGTATTTAATTGAGGGTTTTTAATTTGTTCTTTTTCTAGTTTTTTTTAATAATAAGCCTAATTCATTGTTGTTTTCTTTCTCTATTTTATGCAAGTAAGCATCTAAAGATATAAAATTGCCCCTTATAACCGCTTTGGCCGTATCCCACAAATTTTGGTATGTTGTCTCTTTATTGTCATTCTCCTGGATGGAATTATTGATTGTGTCTATGATTTGTTCTTTCACCCATTCATTCTTCAGGATTAGATTATTTAATTTCCAATTAAATTTTGGCCTATTTTCTCCTGGCCTTATATTGCATGTGATTTTTATTGCATCATGATCTGAAAAAGATGCATTTACTATTTCTGCCTTTCTACATTTGATTTTGAGGTTTTCATGCCCTAACACATGGTCAATTTTTGTATAGGTTCCATGGACTGCTGAGAAAAACATAAACTCTTTATTGTTTCCATTCAATTTTCTCCATAGATCTATCACACCTAACTTTTCGAACAATTGGTTTATCTCCCTAGATCCTTTCTTGTTTATTTTGTGGTTTGATTTATCTCATTCTGAGAGAGCAAGGTTGAGATCCTCCACTAGTATAGTTTGACTATGTATTTCTTCTTGCATCTCTCTTAATTTCTCCCCTAGGAATTTGGATGCTTTTGTACTTGCTGCGTATATATTTAGTATTGATATTGCTACATTATCTATGGTACCCTTTAATAAAATATAGTTTCCTTCCTTATCCCTTTTGATTAGATCTATCTTGGCTTTTACTTGATCTGAGATAAAGATTGCTACGCCTGCTTTTTTTTTTTTTCACCTGAAGCATAATAGGTTCTGCTTCAGCCGTTTACCTTCATCCTATATGTTTCACTATGTTTTAGATGTGTTTCTTGTAGACAACATATTGTGGATTCTGGTTTTTAATCCAGTCTGATATCTGCTTCTGCTTTATGGGAGAGTTTATCCCATTCATATTCACAGATAGACTATTTCTTTATTTCCTGCTATCTTATTTACCCAAGTTATGTTTTCCCCTTTCCTTTCCCCTTTCTCCCTTCCCCCCTCCTCAGTACTTTGCTTTTGATGACCCCTCCCCCAAACAATACTCCACCCTTTAAATCCCTTCCCCCTATTTTTACTCCTTTCCCCTGATTCTTCTATTTTCCCTTCTATTAGTTTATCCCTTTCTTTTCCTCCTTTACCTCCCACTTCCCTCTAGCAACAGACCAGTTTCTATGTGAAATCAAGTGTCTGATATACACTTTTAGAGCCCAACCTGATTAGAGTAAGATTTACACAATGCTCATCTCTCTCCCCTCTTTCTCTCAATTATATTAGGTTTTCTTTGTCTCTTCAAGAGATTTTACCTTGTTTTTACCTCCTTTTTTTAGATCTTATTTTACCACTTTTCCCCTCTTTTCCCCAGTATGACAAAACCTTTCCTCCTCTAGTTCTCTTTTTCATATTATCAAAGTCATATGTAGTTAATTATACCCCCAAACTTTAAGTATCCCCCTAGTAGAAATAAAGTTCTCAAGAGTCCTTTCCTTTTTACCTTTTTTATGCATCTCTTGAGTTCTGTTTGGGTGTCGAATTTCTTGTGCAGATCTGGTCTTTTCATTAGAAATACGGGAAATTCACCTATATCATTGAATGACCATCTTCTTCCCTGGAGGATAATGCTCATTCTAGCTGGATAAGTTTTTATTGGCTGTAATCCAAGTTCTTTTGCCCTTCTGAATATCTGGTTCCAGGTCTTTCGATGCTTCAATGTGGAGGCTGACAGATCCTGGGTGATTCTAATTATTGATCCTAGGTATTTGAATTGTTTCTTTCTAGCTGCTAGCAGAATCTGTTCCTTGGTGCTGTAGTCCTGACATTTAGCCATGATATTCCTTGGGGTTTTAATTTTGGGGTGTCTTTCAGGAGGTGATCTGTGAATTCTTTCAATGGTAATTTTGCCTTCTGATTCTATAATCTCAGGGCAGTTTTCTTTCAGGATTTCCTGGAAGATAGTGTTTAGATTCTTTTTTTCATCATGGCTTTCAGGAAGCCCAATAATCCTTAGATTGTCTCTCCTAGATCTATTTTCCAAGTCAGTTGTTTTTCCTAGGAGATATTTCATATTTTCTTCTAATTTTTCATTTTTTTGTTTTTGTTTGACTGATTCTTGAAGTCTTATTGAGCCATTCACTGGCATTTGTTCAATTCTTATTTTTAAAGTGTTGTTTTCTTCAGTTACCTTTTTAAGCTCCTTTTGTAACTGGCCAATTGAATTTTTTTGTTCATTGCACTCTTTTTCCACTTCACTATTTTTATTTTTCAATAAATTGGTGTCTTTTTCATATCTCTTTTTTAGGG
The DNA here is from genome assembly GCA_023553655.1 of Myrmecobius fasciatus. Classification (NCBI taxonomy): domain Eukaryota; kingdom Metazoa; phylum Chordata; class Mammalia; order Dasyuromorphia; family Myrmecobiidae; genus Myrmecobius; species Myrmecobius fasciatus. Next base: position 31,534 of record JAJPUD010015918.1, on the reverse strand, counting down.
CATCATATCCTTATTGCAAGATATTGTATCCTTCTTGCACTGATTTCAATTTATTTTCCCATTTATCCTCCAGCTCTCTTACGAGGTTCTTTACGCAATCTTCCAGAAAGGCCTTTTGAAAAGGGGACCAGTGATGGGCCCTGCTGATTTCCTCTGGAGTTTTGTCTAAAGGAACCTCAGGATCTGGGGTCAGCGCTTCTCTCTCTTGATAAAAGCTGTCTATGGTGAGAGCTCTCTTTTGCTTCTTTATTTTTTTTAGACAGTGTGGATATTTCTTTAAGGTAGGGAAATTAAAACGGTGGCTGAAATGGCAGCTGAAGATCTTTGCCCTGGGGCACTTTGGCAAATTAACTTAAGGTGCTGGGCCGGTGGGGGCTAGGACTAAGTCTGAATTAGTCCTTAAACAAGGCAAGTCTACCAGAACACCTGCCCCCAATCAGGGCAGAGTGTCCTGAGTGCCTCAAATATACTACAGGTGTTTGGAATTTGGAGTTTGGAGTTTCTGCCACGATGAGCTGAGCTGAGCTGAGTCCCACCTTCACTTCCTGCCTACACCAGAGTTCTCTGACACCGGAGTCCTCTGTTTATCCCTCTGTCCGAGTTAGAAAAACCTGATGTGAAGTTTTTCAGAGATATCTGCAGGCAGTATCCAAATATTTCTGGATTTGTTGACTTGAAGATCAGTTCAGAGGCTTATTTTATTGTTAATTTGAGAGAAGATCGGAGGAGGACGCAGAGAGTCAACTTTTCACTCCGCCATCTTGGCTCTGCCCCCCCCATTTAAAATTTTTGCATCAATATTCATTAGGGAAATTGGTCTATAATTTTCTTTCTCTGTTTTCACCCTACATGGTCTAGCTATCAGCACCGTATTGGTATCATATTTCCCTATTTTATCAAATAGTTTACATAGTTTTGGAATTAATTGTTCTTTGAATGTTTGGGAGAATTCACATGTAAATCCATTTGGCTCTGGAGATTTTTTTCTTAGGGAGTTGATTAATAGTTTGTTGTATTTCTTTTTTCCAAAATGGGGCTATTTAAATAATTTACTTCCTCTTCTGTTAACCTGTGCAATCTGTATTTTTCTGGATATTACTCTATTTCATTTAGATTATCAAATTTATTGGCATAAATTTGGGCAAAGTAACTCCTAATTATTGCTCTAATTTCCTGTTCATTGGAGGAAAGTTCTTGCTTATCATTTTTAAGAGTAACAATTTGACTTTTGTCTTTCCTTTTTATAATCAAATTAACTAAAGGATTATCTATTTTGTTGGGTTTTTTCATAAAACCAACTCCTAGTTTTATTTATTAATTCAATAGTTTTCTTATTTTCAGTTTTATTAATCTTCCCTTTTATTTTCAGAATTACAATTTGGTATTTAATTGAGGGTTTTTAATTTGTTCTTTTTCTAGGTTTTTTTTTTTATTTTTAAACAGTAAGCCCAATTCATTGATCTTCTCTTTCTCTATTTTATGCAAGTAAGCATCCAGAGATATAAAATTACATTTTATGGGGCAGCTAGGTTGCGCAGTGGTTAGAGCACCAGCCCTGAAGTCAGGAGGACCTGAGTTCAAATCTGGTCTCAGACACTTAACATTCCCTAGCTGTGTGACCCTGGGCAGGTCACTTAACCCCAATTGCCTCAGCAAAAAGCAAAAAAAAAAAAAATTACCCTTTATAACTGCTTTGGCCATATTCCACAAATTTTGGTATGTTGTCTCATTATTTTCATTCTCCTGGATGAAATTATTGATTGTGTCTATGATTTGCTCTTTCACCCATTTATTCTTTAGGATTAGATTATTTAATTTCCAATTAACTTTTGGTCTATTTTCTCCTGGCCTTATATTGCATGTGATTTTTATTGCATCATGATCTGAAAAAGATGCATTTACTATTTCTGTCTTTCTGCATTGGATTTTGAGGTTTTTATGCTCTAACACATGGTCAATTTTTGTCTAAGTTCCATGAACCCCTGAGAAAAAAGTAAACTTCCTTCTGTTTCCATTCAATTTTCTCCAAATACCTGTCTTACCTACCTTTTCTAATATTTTGTTTCCCTCCCTAATTTCTTTCTTATTTGTTTTGTGTTTTGATTTATCTAATTCTGAGAGAGCAAGGTTGAGATCCCCTACTAGTATATATTTTGCTGTCTATTTCTTCTTGCATCTGTTATTTTCTCCTCTAGAAATTTGGATGCTATACCACTTGGTGCATACATGTTTAATATTGATACCTCTTCATTATGTATGATATCCTTTAATAAAATATTGTTTCCTTCTTTATCTCTTTTAATTAGATCTATCTTTGCTTTTACTTGATCTGAGACAAGGATTGTTACCCCTGCTTTTTGTTGTTGTTGTTGTTCACCTGAAGCATAATAGGTTCTGCTCCAGCCCTTTACCTTCACTCTGTATATTGTAGGATTCTGGCTTTTAATCCAGTCGGCTGTCCACTTTCCTTTTATGGGAGAGTTCATCCCATTCTCAGTTAAAATAAGTAAATCTGTATTTTCTGCCATCTTATTTACCCAAAGCTGTTTTCTCTTTCCTTTCCCTTTTCTCTCTTCCCCTCTCCCCAGTATTTTGTTTTTGATGACCACCTCTCTCCAAGTCCTCCCCCCTTTAGAGCCCCTCCCTCCCTTTCCCCTAATTCTTCTATTTTCCTTTCTTTCAGTCTATCACTTTCTTTTCCTTCTTTCCCTCCTACTTTCCTATAAGGACGGACAAGTTTTTCTGTGAAACCAAATGTGTCTAATATACTCTTTTAGAGCCCAATCTGATGAGAATAAGATTCGCACAATGCTCATCATCCTCCATTCTTTCCCTCAAATATATTATACTTTCTTTGCCTCTTCATGAGGTTTTACCTTATTTTTACTTCCCTTTTTTTTACTTCATTTTACCTCCTTTCCCCTCTTTTCCCAGTATGATAGCCCTTCCACCTTTAGTTTCTTTTCCCTCTTAACAAAGTAAAATCAAATTATAGCCCTCATTCTTTAAGTGTACTCATAGTAGAAATATAGTTCTCAAGAGTTCTTTCCTTTTTACCTTTTTATGCTTCGCTTGAATTCTGTGTTTGGACGTCAAGTTTTTTTTTTTGTTGTTGTTGTTTTTTTTTTGTTTTGTTTTGTTTTGTTTTGTTTTGTTTTAAATCAGATCTGGGCTTTCCATTACAAATAGGTGAAAATCTCCTGTATCATTGAATGACCATCTTCTTCTCTGGAAGAAAATGCTCATTCTAGCTGGAAAACTTATTCTTGGCTGTAATCCAATTTCCTTTACCTTTGGGAATATCTGATTGCAGGTCCTATGATACTTTAATGTGGAAGCTGACAGATCTTGTGTGATCCTAATTACAGTTCCTCAGTATTTGAATTGTTTCTTTTTAGCTGCTTACAATATATTTTCCTTGGTGTGATACTCCTCAAATTTAGCCAAGGTATTCCTTGAGATTTTAATTTTGGGGTCTCTTTCAGGAGATGATCAGTGAATTCTTTTCATGGCAATTTTGCCTTCTGATTCTAATACCTCAGAGCAGTTTATTTTTAATGCACATTACTTTATGAATAATGTGAGGAAAGAAAAATCAGAGCAAAAGGGAAAAACCATTGGAGAGGTTGAAAAAAAAACATAAAAAAAAGAAATAAACATAGCATGTGTTGATTTACATTCAGTCTCCTTAGTTCTTTTTCTGGATGCCAATGGCATTTTCTAGTCTGTTGTGTCTATTGGGATTGCTTTGAATTACTGAAACACTGGGAAGAACCAAATCTTTTATAGTTGATCATCACACATTCTTGCTGCTATTGTGTACAATATATTATCAGTTCTGCTTGGTTTTGCTCAGCATCAGTTCATGTAAGTTTTTCCAGGCCTTTCCAAAATCTGCTTGTGAACTTTTTTATAGACCAATAATATTACATTAGGTTCATGTTCCAAAACTTGTTCAGTCATTCCCCAATTAATGGACATCTATGCATTTTTCAATTTTTTGTTACCAAAAAAAAAAAAAAAAAAAAAAAAGAGCGGCTATCAATATTTTTGCACATGTGAGTTCTTTTCCTTCCTTTAAGATTTCCTTAGGTTAAAAACCAATATGAACACTTCCAAGAAGCCTCTTTCCCCTTCAGTCCAATTCATATCACTCTTTGAGATCTGAGGCTTAAGATTTTGTCCACATCCTATTTGGTCTTCGCTATCACCATAATAGCTTCCTATGTTCAAGGTTCTTTTCTGTTTCTTGCTCCTTTCCTTTCCTTTTCTTTTCTTTTCTTCTTTTCTCTTTTTTAACTTTTATAGTTTAGTTCTACTCATTGGGTAAAGGAGTCACTGTCCCTGTGCTGCTATGAACCTTGGCTTTGAGCTCAGGGGCCCTGTGTGTTGGCAGGGGGTAGATTTGTCTGCTCTTTTCAGGAAACAGTTTGGTTTCCTGGAATTTGCCTACTGCACTGGGTCTGGAAGCTGCCCAACTGATTTGCTCTTGTACTGAGCCAGGATTAAGGCTCTCAATTGTTGATTTGCTATTATTAAGACTCAATCACTGGATTTCTTAGTGTCTGTCTAAGCTGGGCTGAATACCCTTTCACCCCAGGAGAGACTGGCTTTTCTTGAAAATTTTCTAGTATGTTTTGACCTGAAGAGTGGTTTCATTCCATGAGACTCTATTCAGAGAATCTCTCCTTATTCTACTTCAATATGCAATTTAACCACTTCACTTATTTTTTTTGTCATGACAACCTCAACTATTTGATATTTTTTTCCTGAAATTCAATGATTATATTTGAAAACTGCTGTAGCTGAATTATACTTTTATTCCCAACCCTCAAGCAAGATTTTTCCAGTACTCTAAATTTTCATACTTTCCTTAATGTTCAAAATAAAGGTTTTCATATATCAAGTAGACCATAAAAAGAATATTTAAAATGAATCTTTTTTCCAGAGAAGTTGTTTTTTTAAACTTTTTGATAAATTCAATACTATAATAAATAATGCTATCATTCATGCTTCCTCTTGAATGTTCTTCTATTCAGAAGTTCTGAAAAAAGGCTCTTCTTTTTTTGCAGATGCCCAGCTATACACACACTACAATGTTAATAGCTATTTCATTAACTAGACATTGATGTAACCTGAATTTTACCTCAATCACAAGAAGTCTAGGTGTTAAGCAAAAAATTAGCTCTCCCTTCCTCCCTCTCATTTTTTCTCACTTTGTCTCTGTCTTTTTCTTCACTTATGAATATATGGAGATAATATCAAGATACATAAGTAAGTTATACCTCTGCCTAAACCTAATATTTTTGTTTCTAGAGATTAAGATCAATTCTACATTCCTATTATTTTATCTATAATAAACCCCCTTAGGCTATAGGGAGTGAAGGGAAATCTTAGAAAGCAATGTGTTACCTCCAGGCTTTAAAACAAACTAATTCTTAAAACATTAATTAACTCTACATGATAACAAATATTTTGTTAGTCTTCATAACTATAATAGCATATGTAGGGTCCTTAGGACAATTTTAGTGGCTGACATCTTCCTCACCTTGTCTCATTGGTGCAATTTATCTTCCTCTAAGTGTAGTTCACATTATTTTCACCCAAATATATTCACTACACCAAATGAGATACATGTGTCATTTGACTTACTCTCCCATCTTGAGCGTAAAGGATAAACCCTTTGGTTTATTGTCTTGGCTTATACTTTCTCTAACTTGTCACCAATAGAATTTTTAAAAATCATTCTCTATGTTCTTCTTAAAATATTTCATGGCAATATTAAATCAGATTATTCCTACTATTATTCCCTAGATTACAAATATGGAAGTTTTACCTATCATTAACTATATTTATAATAAAATGAATTATCTACATTTGCCCACAACTGATTGGAATTGCAACCTGCCAACATTACATTTTCATTATTATTATTATTTCACAGTTGATTCTTCTGCTATTTTATATACTGCTTCTGCTTCACATTATTTGGATATATATTGGCTTTAAAATAAGCAAAATGAACAGTGCAATTAAATGGCTATTTACTACATTAAGACATGATTTGAAATAGCAAATGCAGTTTCCTAAAGTGTTTATGTGTTGGGGGAATTTAACTCAGTAATTAACAACTGAAATAAGTATCCTGTAAGGGTTGGGGATGTTTCACTAATAGCTTCCTCATATTACAGCTTTAACACTTTTGTTTCTTATATTTCTTGATCTATTTTGTCTTTTATATTTTTATCTTTGCTTAACAGCTATTATGTACTATAAGAGGCACTTTTTTCTTTTGAGGAAAACTTTTTTTAACAAAAGAAGAATTAATGCTAGCATGCTGACATCAGAGGCTTAATTGAATGTGACAAACTTATTAGAAAAGGTGAAAAAAAAACAGGCTGTGACTAGACATAATATTAAGTGCCTGTAATTCCAGCAATAGAGACAACTGATGCTGGAAGATATCTTAGTCTCAAGAATTTTGAGCTATAGAGCCCTGTTTTGAGGTGTACATACTGAATTCAGCATCCATATGGTGAGCCCATAATGAGCTGAGGTACCAGTTTGTCTAAGGAAGGAGAAAGGAAGAAGGCCGTTGGGTTACATATAGAGCATATCAAAACATCATTGCCAATGATATTTCTCTTAGTATAGTCTAACTATTATGATATAATATTTTTACAGAAATGCTAGCAATAGCAATTATAGAAGAAAACAGTGAGAAGGGCGAATTTAAATTTGTCAATAAGGCAAAAAAAACTGCAACATTTGCAAAGGTTCTGATATACTTAAAGACCCCTACAGAATCTACTAAAAAAACTAGTTGGGGCAGCTAGGTGGCGCAGTGGATAGAGCACCAGCTCTGAAGACAGGAGGACCTGAGTTCAAATCTGGTCTCAGACATTTAACATTCCCTAGCTGTGTGACCCTGGGCAAGTCACTTAACCACAAATGTCTCAGCCAAAAAGCAAAAACAAAAACAAAAACAAACAAAAAAAACTAGTTGGAACTATTACTAGATTTAACAGATTTAAAGAATATGAATCATATCATACATACACATACACACACATGTATGCACATACAGAACCATGATAAGTCCACCAACTGGAGAAATACTCTTGCTCATGGCTAGATTGAGACAAAATCATAAAAATAATAATTTTATCTGAACTGATTTAGTTTCTTAGTAACACATCAAACTACCGCAAATTATATCATAATGCTAAAAAAATCCAAAAATTTATTGGGAATTACAAGAACAAATCAGAAACATCAAAGGAAAGAAATAAAAAATGGTGGCCTAGCAGTTCCAGGTTTTTAACTTTATTAAAAAACAGTAATCATAAAAATAATATGATCCTATTTAAGAAAAAAATGTCATATGACTGGAACATGTTACATAATAATAATAATTGACCACAGTAATCTAGTGTTTGATAAACACAAAGATCCAAGCTTTTTGGACAAGAACTTACCAAAATTCCTTAAAAAAATTAGGAAATAATTTGAAAGAAAGCAGGCATTGATGAATATTGTATACCATGTATTAAGATGAGGTCAAATAAATGCTTTATACACAAAATGTAATTTCAAAAGCAAATAAGGAGATCATGGAAAAATGTAACTGTGAGACCTATGGATAAGGAGGGAGTTTATAATCCAACTACAGGAAAAGAGGAAAACAGGAAATAAAAAGGATGATTTTGATTAGATGAAATTAAAAATAATATGCCCAAACAAACCCAATGTAACCAAAATTAGAAGGAAAGCAGTAAACTGTGAAAATATTTTACTGCAAGTTTCTCCAATAAAAGTTTCATTTCTCAAACATATAGGGAACTGAGCCAAATTTTCAAATATAAGAACCATTTTTTCAATTGATAAATGATCAAAGGATACAAAGATGCTTTTTTCAGGAGAAATCAAATATATCCATAGCCTCATGTAGAATGTTCTAAATGATCCTTGCATAAAAAATGTAAATTATGACAACTCTGAGATACCACCTCATACCTTTCAGATGGATTAACATGCCAGAAAAAGAAAAATAACGAATGTTGTAGAGGGTGTGGGAAAATGCACCAATGCACTGTGAGTAGAGTTGTGAACTGGTTCAAACATTCTGCCGAGCATTTGGACTTCCAAATAGCTACAAAACTGTGCAAATACTTTGACTCACTATTATCACTACTAATTCTATATCCCAAAGAGAAGAATGGAAAAGGGAAAGGACCTATAGATAGAAAATATTTATAATGGCTCTTTTTGTGATGTAAATGAATTGAAATTGAAAGGATGGTCATCAAAGGGGAATGGCTGAAGATAGTGTTGCATAAGTTTATGAGAAAACCCTATTGTATTTTAAGAAATGGTAAGAAGAAAGAGTTTCAGAAAAGCATGACTACTTACATTAATTGATACAATGTGAAATGAGAAGAACCAGGAGAATATCATACTCAGTAGCAGCAAAATTGTATTATGATCAGCTGTTAATAACTTACCTATTCTGATCAATACGATGATCCAAGATAATCATGAAATATTTATGATGAAAAAAATACCTTCCACTTTAAAAAAAAGAAGCTATTTAATCTGAGTACAGATTAAATCAATTTTTTCACTATATTTTCTTTGACTTTTTATTTTAATTTATATTTCTGACAACATGGCTAATAAGGTTACATATTTTGCATCATTTCACATGTATCATTGTTATTACATTTCTTGTATTCACATTCGGTGAGGGAAAATTGGAGGAAAAGTAGAGAATTTAAGCTTCATATATAAAGTAATGAATGTTAATAAACAGATAAAGCATTTCTTTAAGAAACCTTATAAGGATATTTTTTCCAGACACACTAAGTAGAAGAGTAAAAATGTTCTGAGTAATTCATGCAAAGAAAGGAAAATTGAATTTGAAATAGTGATAAAAATTTAGGTTCAGTCACTAACAATTAAGTAATGGAACTGATAGGCTTTTTATGATAGTGAAAAATAACATCAGTGAGATGAAATTCAGTTGGATGCATTAGCAACTGGTGCTTTCTCATTGTCTTTCACAAGGCAAGATAAGCATTGTGAAAATGAGATATGGTTTGTTTTAAACACTGAATAGTCTTAAAGGAATTCATAATTTTTCATGAAATAATCTTCCAAGGATGCATTTATAAGAATTAATGTATAGAAATAGATGAAAATTCTGAAAACATGACAAAGTTTGAAAAATTTAGCTAAAATTTAAAAAAAATAAGTGAAAATTAAGGAAGTAAGGTTGAAACTAAGGAACTTTTGGTTAGAGGAAGGAGTCTATTCAATATTGATTTGTTTTAAATATAATGAAGGGAATATGATGATATTCAATATAGATTTACATAGGAGTGATCAATAGCATTTCTTGATTTAACCAGTTTTGAAGTTAAAAAAAAGATTCAGATTCAGATATTTTGGAAGTATTGTTGTTGTTCTTTTGTTATAAAAAAATATATAAGTTCTTCCATTAAAAAATGCATGTAGAAGAACATTTAGTCACTCTATTAATGATTTAGTAGGGGATTAGATACTCTGCTTAGCAATAAATTGAACAGAGATTTTTTTTATTAAAGTTTTTTATTTGTATAACAGATTTTTTTTAAAAGCAGGATAGCATACAACTGCAACTGCAAAAAAATGCATTTTATAAAATGCATCATTTTCTGCCATTCTAAATTTTTGTCCATATATTACCTTCTAATATTTGAAGCCCTCAAGTAATAAAGCAATATGTAAATATAAGAAATTATTGCCTCTCTGCAGACTGTTCCTATATAGTTCAAGACTAGATCTTTTTCTATTTTTCAATCTACACAGAAATAAAGTTATTTTTTAAATAAATTTCTTCCAACTTTGGGTATTATTTATTCTTTTTGATTTATTTCAAATGTTTGAATCTAAATCATATATTTATTCTGAAGTGAATTTTAGTTTTATTCTGAAGTCAATTTTAATTATATTTCTGCTTACATTCGTGATTATCAGACGGCTACAGTTAACTTGTTATATGCATTATGCTTTCTTGAGTAACTTTTTATGAATCTCATTTTTTTTACCCAATGATATGTTTTTTACTAAACTTTTATGATTTTTTTGCAATGGAAGCTCATATCTATCAACTTTTTTTTTACTTTAATGCATATTTCAGACCCATCAATTTTGCCAGCATCATTATCTTCACAGGTAGTTCTATTAGATTCCCTAGACCAAACTTGACCTATATCTGAACTATCAAATATGTGCTGCTTCCTATACTCCCAAGTGCAGTTGGAACCAGAGTAAAATGTAATTGGGAAATATTTAACAAAATAATAAAAATACAATAGCACTGTATATCATTATTACATTGGAATCATTATTCCAGCATGTTTCTGAGCAGCACATTCCTTTCAGCTTAGTTATGGTGCTTGTGAAGATGATTCTAAACAGCCATGTTCTCCATCCAAAACGCCATGATTCTTAAGTCCTATTTCCACAAAGATTAGTAAAGAGAAATTGCTACATGGTTTAACTAGTCAACCAGGAAGATCAGAAAAAGAAAACTCCATCAAACAAAAACCCTTCAAATTGCTCCTCACCTTGTATCTGGTACTGTATGATCAGTAATGAATGCCTTATTATTTGATACTACATCAAAGTCTGTATTATTAGGGAATTTAGTTTGGAAGTCATGGGCAACTCATATTCATAAAAAAGTGAAGTGAAGTCATTTATAGTTCCATGTACTCTCATTGTTGAAATAAATCCACCTTTAACCTTTGCCTCTGGGCAAAGTGTTAAGCAGCTGAAGAAAATCATTTCAAACTTATCCTTTTCCCAAGGAAACCATCTTCAGTAAGAATGGAGATCTCCTAAAGAATTCAACATAGGAATCCAGCTTTTAAGACCACTTAATACCCTTCAGAAATATCTAAAAGAAAGAGAAAGTTCATGATATTAAGATGTGAAGAATTTCAAATTTGCTAGTGTGAATGGCCTTTTCAGAAGATAGGCAAAAAGAACCAAAAAGAAAGCAAAACAATATATAGAGAGAGAAGGGAAAAAAGGTAAACAACCTCTAACAACTTTCAATAAAATAATTGAAAAAAATAGATGATTACATTTAAAAAACTAAGTCAATATGTGGAACATTGGTATGTAATTCTCAAGTGGCACTGTTTCTATTTGAAGCTGACATAACTGTTCTTCTAGATGACTTAAAACCTTTATATAATATTTTATTTTCCCCCACTTATATGTATCATTACATTTTATTTTTCCCCAAATACCTGACAAAATTTTTTAACATTAATTTTTCAAGAATTTGAATTCCAGAATTTTTGTTTCCTTCTTCTTTCTAATTTTCCCCTCTTCTGAAGAAGATAGGCAGTTTGATCTAGTTTTTACACGTGCTGTTAGGTAAAATATATTTCTATATTAGTCATAGTTGTAAAAGTAAAAATAAATCAAATGGGAAAAACACAAGATAGAATAAAGTGAAAAATATGCTTTGATCTGCATTCATGATCCATCAGTTCTTTATCTGGTTGTGGATAGTATTTTCCTTTTATGGGCCCTTTGTGTTTGTCTTAGATGATTGCATGTCTGAGAAGAGCTGAATCAATTATAGTTAATGACACAATGTTTCTGATATCGCATGCAATGTTTTCCTAGTTCTGCTCATTACCCTTTGCATTAGTTCATAGAAATGTTTCCAGGTTTTTCTGAAATCTGCCAGTTTATTATTTCATATTGCACAATAGTATGTCATTAGATTCATATATCACAAAGTGTTCAGTTATTCCCCAATTGATTGGGGGATTTCAATTTCCAATATTTTGCTACCTCAAAAAGTGCTGCTATAAATATTTTTGTACATATAGGTTTTGTTTTTCCTTTTTTATGATCTCTTTGGGATACAAAACTAATAGTGATATTGATGGGTCAAAGAATATGAATTGTGATTTGAGCATAGTTACAAATTGCTCTCCAGAAGGGTTGAATCAGTTCACAAGTCTGCCAATAATGCATTACTGCCCCAATTTTCCCACACAGATCTCCAAAATTTATTACTTTCCTTTTCTGTTATATGGGACAATTGCATAGGTATAAGATGGTATCTCAGAATTGTTATAATTTGCAATTCTCTTATCAATTTCTTCATCTGAAAACAACTTGATCATAGCCTTTAACTATTTATTTACTGGGGAAATCTTATATTATAATTTTGGCTCATTTCTCCATATATTTGAGAAATGATGTTTTATCAGAGATACTTGCTGTCAAGATTGCTTCCCAGCTTTCTTCTTTCCTTCTTACCTTAGTTGCCTTGGTTTTGTTTGTACAAAAGCTATTAAATTTAATATGATTAAAATTATCTATTTTGCATTTCATGATGCTTTCTACCACTTGTTTGATTAATAATATTTCCCCTTCCCTTAGATCTGAAAGGTAGATAGTTAGTTCCTTGCTTTTCTTTTCCCTCTGTACATCTAAATCATGCAAGTATTTTGGCCTTATCATATCTTGTATTAAGAGCTGGTTTATACCTAGTTTGTGTCTTATTTTTTCCAATTTCCCCACCATTTTTGTCAAATAGTGAGTTCTTATTCCCAAATATGGAGTTTTTGTATTAAAAAGATACTAGGTTACTTTTTTGTATCTAATGTACATCACTAATTCACCTCTCTATGTCTTAGTCAGCATCATATAGTTTTGATGATTATTACATAATAATAAAGTTTCTGATGTAGTATTGATAAGCTACCTTCCTGTTTACTTTTTTCCATTAAACTCCTTAATATTCTTGATCTTTGTTCTTCCAGATTAATTTGTTGTTATTATTTATAGCTCTATTTACATAGAGTTGTTGTTATTGTTGGTGTTATTGGTGTTTAAATAGTAGCATAATGAATAAGTAAATTAATTTAGGCAGAATTGTCATTTTTGTTTCATAGACTAATCTTTTCTGTGAACAAATAAAATTTTCTAATTGTTGATATCTGACTTTATTAGTGGGAAAAGAGTTTTTTTGTTGTTTCTAAATAGTTACTGATTTTTTTTTCTTGATAGACAATGAAGCAGTATCAATACTTAACATATATGCACCAAGTGG
>JAJPUD010015918.1:0-13408 GCA_023553655.1 Myrmecobius fasciatus | reverse complement strand
ATGAACTGATGCTGAGTGAAATGAGCAGAACCAGGAGATCATTATACACGGCAACAACATGACGATCAATTCTGATGGACATGGCTCTCTTCAATAATGAAATGTTTCAAACCACCTCCAATTGTTCACTGAAGAAAGCCATATATACCCAGAGAGAGGGATGTGAAATGTGGACCACAACATAACATTCTCATACTCCTTGATTGATGTTTGCTTACATTGTGTTTCCTTTATCTGATATATTGTTTGTGTAGATAAGATTTTTCTTGCACAACAATGATAAGTTTGGAAATATGTATACATATATTCGATTTGCCAAGATTTTAACATAATTAACATGTAGTGGATATCCTGCCATCTAGGGGAGGGGTGGGGAGTTGGGGGGAAAATTTGTAATGGAAAGCTATGTAAGGGTTATTGTTGAAGAATTACCCACACATATGTTATGCAAATAAAATAAAAAATAAATAAATAAATAATCAAAGAATTGTCTTGGATTATTGTATTGCTGAAAGTGTTCAAATCATTAACAACTTAAATGACTTGCATCAGTTAATGGAAATCTTTCCAGATTTTTCTGAGAGCATTCTGTTCATCATTCCTAATAGCACAAGAATATCCTATTATAATAACATGCAACAATTTGTTCAGTTATTTCCCAATTGATGGACATCCCCTCAATTTCAAATTCTTTTCCCCCTAAAAGAGACATTAATTCATCAGAAACCTGTTCATGTCTTTTGAACACTTGGTCCTCATTTTTATAAATTTGGCTCAAATCACTATGTTTCAAAAATGATGCTATTATCAGAGATACTTGCTTATTTATTTTTTTCAATTATTTTTGCTAGTTGTACTTTCCTCCATCATATTTCCCCATTTATTATATTGTCTCTTTCCTTCAATCCTGTTCCTTTTCAAAAATGTTTGGCTTCTGACTATCCCCTCTCCCAATTTGGCCTCTTTTCTATCATTCCCCTTCTTTTATTCCCTCACATGTATTTTTCTGTAGAGTAAGTTAGACTTCTATAATTGGTTGCAAATATGTTATGCCTTTTTTGAGTCATTTTGATGAGAGTAAGATTCACTCACTACCCCTTATCTGCCCCATAAATGTTTTTTCTTCTTGCCTCATTTTTGTGAGATAATTTCCACAATTCTACCTCTCCTTTTGTCATTCAGTACATTCATCTATCAATCCTCATTTTTATTTTTTTAAAGATATTGTGGCTTCATATTCATCCTGCACCCTCTGTTTATATATATTCCTAATTGTCCTAATAATGAAAAAGTTCCCATGAATTCCAAATATTATCTTCCCATGTAAGAATATAAACAGTTGGATTTTATTAAGTCGTTGTAATTTCCCTTTCCTATTAACCTTTTTATAATTCTCCTGAGTGTTCTATTTGAAAGTCAAATTTTCTATCCAGTCCCAATCTTTTCCTCAAGAACAATTGAAATTAAATCTTCATTTCCTACCAAAGGATTATACTCAGGTTTGCTAAGTGATTTTTGGTTGTAATCCTAACTCCTTTGCCTTTCAGAATATCATATTGTTGCCGTGTATAATGATCTCCTGCTTCTGCTCATTTCACTCAGCATCAGTTCATGCAAGTCTCTCCAGGCCTCTATGAAATCATCCTGTTGGCCGTTTCTCGCAGACCAATAATATTTCATAACATTCATATACCATAATTTATTCAGCCACTCTCCAATTGATGGGCATCCATTCAGTTTCCAATTCCTAGCCACTACAAAAAGGGCTGCCACAAACATTCTTGCACATGTGAGGCCCTTTCCTTCTTTTATGATTTCTTTGGGATATAAGCCCAATAGAAATGCTGCTGAGTCAAAGGGTATGCCCAGTTTGATAACTTTTTGAACACAGTTCTAAATTGCTCTCCAGAATGGCTGGATCCATTCACAGCTCCACCAACAATGCATCAGTGTCCCAGCCTTCCCACATCCCCTCCAACATTCATCATTAACTTTTCCTTTCATCTTAGCCAATCTGACAGGTGTGTAGTGGTACCTCAGAGTTGTCTTAATTTGCATTTCTCTGATCAATAGTGATTTGGAGCACCTTTTCATATGACTAGAAATATTTTTAATTTCATCATCTGAAAATTGTCTGTTCATATCCTTTGACCATTTATCGATTGGAGAATGGCTTGAATTCTTATAAATATGAGACAATTCTCTATATATTTTAGAGATGAGAACCATTTATCAGAACCATTAAATGCAAAGATAATTTCACAAATTATTGCTTCCCTCCTAATCTTGACTGCATTAGTTTTGTTTGTACAAAAAATTTTAACTTAATATAGTCAAAATTATCTATCTGGTGTTCAATTTAGGGTTCCAGTTCTTCTTTGGACATAAATTGATTCCATCTCCACAGGTCTGAGATTTAAACTACACTACCTTCCTCTCATTTACTTATAATATCACTGCTTATATCCAAATCATGAACCCATTTAGATCTTATCTTGGTATGTGGTGTTAGATGTGGGTCAAGCCCTAATTTCTTCCACACCAGTTTCCAGTTTTCCCAGCAGTTTTTGTCAAATAGTGAATACTTATCCCAAGAGCTGGGGTCTTTGGGTTTATCAAAGACTAAATTGCTATAGTTACTGCCTTGTTTGTCTTGTGATTCTATCCTATTCCACTGATTGACTACTCTATTTCTTGGCCAGTAACAAGTGGTCTTGATGATCAATGCTTTATAATATAGTTTTAGATCTGGTACAGCAAGTCCACCATCATCAGCGTTTTTTTTCATTAATTCCCTTGAAACTCTTGACCTTTTGTTTTTCCAAATGAACTTTGCTACTATTTTTTCGAGATCTGTAAGATAATTTCTTGGGAGTTTGATTTGTATGGCACTAAATAAGTAAATTAGTTTGGGTAGTATTGTCATTTTTATTATATTCACTCAGCCTACCCATGAGCATTTTATGTTTTTTCCAATTGACTAGGTCTGATTTTATTTGTGTGGAAAGTGTTTTGTACTTTAGTTCATATAGTTCCTGAATTTTCCTTGGCAGATAGATTCCCCAAAATTTTATACTATCAACAGTTATTTTGAATGGAATTTTTTTGTATCTCTTGCTGTTGAACTTTGTTGGTAATATATAAAAATGCTGTTGATTTATGTCGATTTATTTTGTATCCTGCAACTTTGCTAAAGTTGTGAATTGTTTCTAGTAATTTTTTAGTCAAGTTTCTAGGGTTCTCTAAGTATACCATCATGTCATCTGCAAAGAATGATAATTTGCTTTCCTCATTACCTATTCTGATTTCTTTAATCTCTTTTTCTTCTCTTATTGCCAAAGTTAACATTTCTAACCCAATATTAAATAATAATGGAGACAGTGGGCAGCCTTGTTTCACTCCTGACCTTATTGGGAATGGTTCTAGTTTGACTCCATTACATATGATGCTTGCTAATGGTTTTAAGTAGATACTCCCAATCATTTTAATGAAAAGCCCGTCTATTCATATACTCTCTAGTGTTTTTAATAGAAATGGGTGTTGGATTTTATCAAAGGCTTTTTCTGCATCTATTGAAATAATCATATGATTTATATTAATTTGTTTATTAATATAGTTGATTGTGCTGATAGTTTTCCTAATATTGAACCAGCCCTTGATTCCTGGTATAAATCTTATTTGTTCATGGTGTACTATCCTGGGGATGACTTTCTGTAATCCCATTGCTAATATCTTATTTAAAATTTTTGCATCAATATTCATTAGGGAAATGGTTCTATAGTTTTCTTTCCCAGTATTCTCCCTACCTGGTTTAGCTATCAGCACCATATCTGTTTCATAGAAGGAATTTGGTAGTACACCTTCTTTCCCTATTATTTCAAATAGTTTATATAGTATTGGGATGAATTGTTCTTTGAATGTTTGGTAAAATTCACATGTAAATCCATCTGGCCCTGGAGATTTTTTCTTAGGGAGTTGATTAATAGCTTGTTCTATTTCTTTTTCCAATATGGGGCTATTTAAATAATTTATTTCCTCCTCTGTTAACCTAGGCAATCTATATTTTTGTAGATATTCATCCATTTCATTTACATTATCAAATTTATTGGCATAAAGTTGGGCAAAGAAACTCCTAATTATTACTCTAATTTCCTCTTCATTGTAGGAAAGTTCTCTCATCATTTTTTGAGACTAACAATTTGATTTTTTTTTTAACAATTTGATCCTTTTTCTAATTAAATTAACTAAAGGCTTATCTCTTTTGTTGTTTTTTTTCATAAAACCAACTCTTAGTTTTATTTATTAATTCAATACTTTTCTTATTTTCAATTTTATTAATCTCCCCTTTTATTTTCAGAATTTCCAATTTGGTATTCAATTGAGGGTTTTTAATTTCCTCTTTTTCTAGCTTTTTAAATTGTAAGCCCAATTCATTGATCTTCTCTGTCTCTGTTTTATGCAAGTAAGCATCTAGAGATATAAAATTACCCCTTATAATCGCATTGGCCATACCCCACAAACTTTGGTATGTTTTCTCTTTACTGTCATTCTCCCGGATGAAATTATCAATTGTGTCTATAATTTGCTCTTTCACCCATTCATTCTTCAGGATTAGATTATTTAATTTCCAATTAACTTGTGGTCTGTTTTCTCCTAGACTTATAATACATTTGCATCATGATCTGAAAAGGATGCATTTACTATTTCTGCCTTTCTTCATTTGATTTTGAGGTTTTTATGCCCTAACACATGATCAATTTTCGTATAAGTTCCATCAACCCCTGAGAAAAAAGTATACTCTCTTCTATCACCATTCAATTTCCTCCAGAGATCTATCATACCTAAGTTTTCTAACATTTTGTTTATCTCCCTAGTTTCTTATTTATTTTGTTGTTTGATTTATCCAATTCTGAGAGAGCAAGGTTGAGATCCCCCACTAATACAGTTTTGCAGTGTATTTCTCCTTACATCTCTGTTAGTTTCTCTAGGAATTTGGATGCTATACCACTTGGTGCATATATGTTTAGTATTGATACTGCTTCATTGTTTATGGTACTCTTTAGTAAAATATAGTTTCCTTCCTTATCTCTTTTAATTAGACCTATTTTTGCTTTTACTTTATCTGAGATAAGGATTGCTACCCCTGCTTTTCTTTTTGTTCACCTGAAGCATAAAAGGTTCTGCTCTAGCCCTTTACATTCACTCTGTATGTATCTCTATGTTTTAGATGTGTTTCTTGTAAACAACATATTGTAGGGTTCTAGCTTTTAATCCAGTCTGCTATCCACTTCAGTTTTAGGGGAGAATTCATCCTATTCACATTCACAGTTAAAATAACTATATATGTATTTCCTTCCATCTTATTTACCCAAAGTTTTGTTTTTCTCTTCTATTTCCCCTTTCTTCAGTCCCCCCTCCCCAATATTTTGTTTTTGATGACCACCTCCCTCTCACAGTCCTCCCCCCTTTAGAACCCCTTCCCTCTTTTTTGCACCTTTCCCCTTGTCCTTCTATTAGTCTATCCCTTTCTTTTCCTCCTTTCCCTCCTACTTCCCTATGAGGGCCAAGTTTTTCTTTGAAGCCAAATGTGTCTGATGTACTATTTTAGAGCCTAATCCAAGGAGAGTAAGATTTACACAATACTCATCACCCTCTCTTCTTTTCCTTATTTTATCTCCATTTTTTTTTACTTTATTTTACCTCCTTTCCCCTTTTTTATATATGATATTCCTGCCACCCCTAATTTCTTTTCCATTATTATTAAAGTAAAATCAAATTATACCCCCATTCTTTAAGGATACCCATAGTAGAAATATAGTTCAAAAGAGTTCTTTCTTTTTTACCTTTTTATGCTTCTCTTGAGTTCTGTTTGGAGGTAAAATTTTTTGTTCAGATCTGGTCTTTTCATTAGAAATAGGTGAAATTCTCCTGTGTCATTGAATGACCATCTTCTTGCCTGGAAGATAATGCTCATTCTAGCTGGATAACTTATTCTTGGCTGTAATCAACATTCTTTTGCCTTTTGGAATATCTGATTCTAGGACCTTCCATCCTTTAATGTAGAAGCTGACAGATCTTGTGTAATTCTAATTACACTTCCTCAGTATTTGAACTGTTTCTTTCTAGTTGCTTGCAATATCTTTTCCTTGGTGCAATAGTCCTTAAATTTGTCCATGATATTATTTATGGTTTTAATTTTGGGGTCTCTTTCAGGAGGTGATTGGTGAATTCTTTCAATGCCAATTTTGCCTTCTGATTCTAAAACATTAGGGAAATTTTCTTTCATGATTCCCTGGAAGATAGCATCAAGGTTCTTTTTTTCATCCTGGCTTTCAGGTAGTCCAATAATCCTTAGATTGTCTCTCCTGGATCTGTTTTCCAAGTCAGTTGTTTTTCCTAGTAGATATTTCATATTTTCTTCTATTTTGTCATTTTTTTTTTCATTTTTTCTGTCTGATTCTTGAAGTCTTATTGAGCCATTCACTTTTATTTGTTTGATTTTAATTTTTAAAGTATCATTTCCTTCAATTATCTTTTTTAGCTACTTTTGTAACTGCCCAATTGAATTTCTTGGTTCAATGCATTCTTTTTCCATTTTGCCAATTTTATTTTTCAGTGAATTGTTGTCTTTTTGCAATTCATTAATTTTGTTTTTCAGTGAATTGTTGTCTTTTTCCAATTCACCATTTTTATTTTCCAGTGAATTTGTAATTTTTTTTCCATTTCACCAATATTGATTTCCAGTTTTTCACATCTCTGTTGCCGGGCATTGTTTTCTTCTTGCACTGATCTCAATTTGTTTCCCCATTTTTCTTCTAGCTCTCTTTTGAGATGTTTTATGCAATCTTCTAGGTAAGCCTTGTAAAATGGGAATCAGCTCATGTTTGCCTTTGTGGCTTCCTCTGGGGTTGCATTCCCTTTAAGGAACCTCAGAATCTGGGGTCTGCCCTTCTTTATCTCCCTAAAAGCTGTCTATGGTGAGAGCTCTCTTCTGCTTCTTGCTCATGTTTTTGATTTTGAGGTCTGACTCAAACACGGGACCAGCAGCCGTTTCAATTTTCCCTGAGGCAGTTCCCCGAGTCGACTTCTGGTGAGGGGCTGGTGGGGCTAGATCCGCACTGGGACCACACTTTCAGCTGCTCTCAATCCACCCTTTACCAAAGGCAGATCTGCCAAAGCACCTGCCTGCAAGCAGAGCAAAGTGACCCAAGTGTCTCCCAGGAACTTCCTGGGTGCCTAAAATCCGCTGCTCTGTCCCAGCCCCATCTTCTGCCCGGGCTGCATTGCTGGCCCGGCAAGTGGCCAATCCCCTGCCGGTCAGAAACTGACCTTCTCCAGAGTTCTTTCAAAGTAAATTTTTGATAGAAGTTTATTGTACTCCAAGTGTTTGATGAAGCCCTCACTCCAGAAACAGTTTGGAGGCCTTATTTGTTCTGGGTCTGAGGGAAGATCCGCGGAGCTCACAGAGAATGATGTTTGCAGTTTGCCATCTTGGCTCTGCCCCCTGAGAAGTAATTCATTTACACAGTATTGTTTTAAATTAGTAAAATATTTAATTAGTAATTGAAATTCTATGTAAAATAATTAGTAAATAATTTATGGTAATTAAATATAAATTGTTATAAGCACTTGATTAAATAAAAGAAATTCCACATTTTATTGTGGTTTAACTCTTTTTTTAACTAAGTAAATTATTTTCCATATTTTGGTAAAAGCCTATATTTTCCATGTCCAAGTTTTGTATTGAAGTTAAAGAATAGAAACACACACACACACACATTCACACACTCACACCCACACCCACACACCAAAGCACAACTACTTTAAATAGTATGTGCATTTCCATCTCTCATTGTTATTGTGTTGATTTATTCAGTTGTGTCCAGCTCGGCATGATCCCATGAACCATAACATGTTAGGATATGACCATTGCTTCTATGAGTTAAGAAAATTGCCTTACTGAGTTGCTGAGGATAGTTTCAGTACAGATGAAGATTTTCTTGTGAAAACTAAAAGGGTGAATGAAAATTCAGAGTATTTTATACCATAAAGGCTCAAAATTCTTTTCAGCATCCATCATGTTATGATGTTTCTATTTGTAATAACAAAGGCAGTGCCCACAATGACAAAACCATAAATCTTTAATGGATGTAATAAAATTTGTTATTTACAATTGAGGATAAGAAAATATTTACAGGCAAAATAAAGTTAAATATAAATATTAAAAACAAACTTCTATTCCTTTGATCCCACCTTCTCTGTTTGTCTGTCTGCCATTCGTTTCTGTCTTTCTGTCTCTGTTTCTTTCTCTGCCTATCTTTCTCTGTATCTGTCTCTTATATGTCTCTTTTTCTCTCTCTAGCTCTCTTTCTTTCCACTAGAATTATATCCGAAACAGGTCAAAAAGGAAGATGTCCTCTATGATTGACAAAATATTGTTTCTGCTGGTTATAGTGACAAAGATCTGGAAATTGAAGACATTTTCATCAATTTGGGAATGGCTGAATAAATTATGTTATATGAATATAATGGGATATTATTTTAATGTGAGTAATGGGGACTCTGACCAACTCATTGATCAATCATGATTCCAAAAGAACAATTATGGAAAATGCTACCCATCTCCTTACTGACCAGCAATAGACTAAATATGCGTAATGAGATGCACATTCTTTGAAATAGGCAATAAAGGAAATTGCTTTGCTTGATTATGCACATTTGTCATGAGGATTTTTTTTTCAGTGATAGAGAAGGAGGGGAGTAATAAATTCTTGATAGTTGAAAATAAATTTAAAATTTTAATTTTACAAGAGAGATAGTAAGAAGATGCATAGATAGATAAATAGATAGGGATATATGATTTCATCAGTTTAGGGAATTCTCTGGTGTGAAAAAGCTCTTCACAGTTGCAGATTTACAATTCTTCTGATATTTTTGGCCTTAGGGGAATTTATAGAGAAATTAAGTGACTTTCCTATGCTTACATATTAGGGATACATAGAGAAAGCTCTTGAAACTATGTCTTTCTTCTTCCTAGATCAGACTTTGAGCCCTATACCATGCTGGGGAAAATGAGGCTAGAAAAAGTTAAATGTCTTATCTATTCTCACACAGCTGGTGTCAGAGAGTAAACTCAGGTGAGTGCAGGTACTAAGTGCAGATACCTTCTTCTCCTGGCACTTCCTAATTGTCTCTTTCAGGAGCTGGTTAATTCTCCATCTCAACAAAGGCATGTTTTTAGTATGTTGGCTATGTGTACAAGTAATAGAACTTTCAAATAAAGAGAGAAACATGAACAAATTGAGGCTATAGAACCTCACCAGCCTTGTTAATGATCACACACATTTGGGTCTTGCATATACAACTGTATATAGCAAAGTACACAAACAGAAACTGGATTGTTGCTTGTCAGGTATATTAAAGAACATATTTCTAAATTATGTAGCTGTTTTTACCAAGCAACTTCTTAAACATTTTCTAACATTGAGATTCTATAATTCATTAAAAGCAGGTAACCAAAGTCTAGGGACAAATGCAATAAGGTAGAAGAGAAAAGCCAAGTAAAAGACTTTATTTTAATGTAATGGGTAATCATAAGTTTATGGAAGAGATTTCCCTTTTCCCCTATCCACAATTACACATGCAACCACACATACACACACACACACACACACGCATACGCATACTCACACACATACACGCACACACAAATGGCATGGATAAATACAGAAATTTAAACGTGCTTATGCTGTTGAAAATCCATTCAAATGGTACTGGAGTCAAATAGAGAAATTTCTCAATCAGGAGATCATTGTTCAATATTTAATATTTAAATACTTTGACTTTCAAGCTATTTGCTACTTTTTAAAATAGTATTTTATTTTTCAAATACATGAAAAGATAATTTTCAGCATGCAATTTTTATGAAACTTTGTGTTCTGTGGCAGGACTCCTTTTTTCCTCCCACCATGGATTTCCTCTTTAGGTTTTTCTGGGGTGGGGGAGAGTAGAGATGGTTACCTATTACTAATAGAACTTTCAAATAAGGAGAAAAACATGAACAATTTGAGGCCATAGAACCTCACCAGCCTACCCTTGTAAATCATCACAGGATTGTAGGGCATTAATAATTTTCTGTTCAATATATAAATATATATGCTAGAGTGTCAAGAGGGAGTGAGATGGTCTAGTGCTGAAGTTGTAATTTGTAGACATGGAGACATAGGGACACAGGAAGATATTAATGAAATAAAAGAATGCCATTATCATTCTGGGGCTCCAAGATTCCTTCCTCTGATAAAGATGCGATTCATGGCCATATACTAGTAATGTTTGTTGTTTTTGTTATTATGTTGTTTTAATCATATCTCACTATACGTAGATGAGTCCTGATCCTAGACTTTATATTTTATCCACTGAATCACTAACTACTATTAATTACAATGAGAAATATCTTTTGAGGTATTTATTACTGTTGTGCATTAACAATTTGTTTGAAAACAAGAAATCCAAACATATTTACAAGTATCACTTATAATAAGAATACCTAACATTTATTGCTATATTGCATTGAATTTGCACAGGTTCTTTTCATCTTTCTTTATATGTCCAGTGTTTCGAAGCAAATATCCCCTGTAGTAAAAACTTAACACTTGTTAATTTCATACTCTCTGTTTCCTAAAAAATAGTTTAAAATAATTTTGTTCTGATGATTACATTGTACAGGGAATTGAATTCTTAAAATTAAAAAAAATCTTAAATATTAGGATTAAAACTCACTTTGAATTTTTTTTTTTATTTTCACCAATACCGATGATAATTGTCACACTGTACTGAAAAGAGAATTGAGAAAAACACCTTTTTATTCAATTGTATTTTATTTTTCCAAATACCTGAGAAGATAATTTTAAGCATTCAGTTTTGTAAAATTTTCTGTTCTAAATTTTTCAACTTTTGTCTCTTACCACCTCTCTCCCAGGACAGCAAACAATTTGATATAGGTTAAATATGTTTAATCTTTTTAAACATATTTACAAATTTTTCATGTTGTCATGCAAGAAAAAGTAGATCAAAGGGGAGGAAAAAGCACAACAAAGAAAAAACAAACAAACAAGCAAACAAAAAGATATCACCTGTATTTGAATCCTTGATCTTATATTATTAGATATGTAGCCAAGGGTCTTTTTTAAGCGCTCAAAATCACTTTCTTCAAATGTATAAAATGATTTAATCATAGTTGAAGGATGCCTACGAAAGAAGGGCTTGTGAATCTAGAAAATGGTGTATAAAAGGGATATGGAGATTTTATAATTTCTAATTGAGTTTGATAACAATGTCTTTAGTTTCAATCTAGAACAACATGAATTACAGATATCATTGAATGCAGTGATGAGTTTTTAGTAGAGTGTTGTCAAAGTCAAATACAAATAGTCCATAGGCTGACATTGATTTTAAAAAAAAGATAAATTAATATGTTGTATTATATTTTTATTTATTTTGTTGAATATTTACTGCTAATATTTTAATCTGATTTGAGCTGCACTTGTTGTTGGCCCATAAAACCTGTGTTTTTTTTTTATTAAAGCGTATGCATGGATAATTTTTTGAGCATTAACCTTTGCAAAACCTTGTGTTCCAATTTCCCTTACTTTTCCCCCACCCACTGCCCTAGATGGCAACTAATCCAATATGTTAAACATGGTAAAATATATATATGTTAAATTCAATATAGCCATATATATTTATACAATAAGAGGAAAAATCTTACAATTAAGAGTTAACAGAATTCTAAGTGAAAAATATAAGCAACTTTTTTTTTCTCAGAGTTTGGCTGAGAAAGGGAGAAGACAGATACTTGAAAGTATATAATACTTTAAATAATATAATAATACTTAGGGTCCAGTGATGAATTTTAAGGGTAGTGGTGCCTTGCGTATGTTTATAGGGAAACATGGAAGAAACCAACAGATAGGAAGAACATCAAGAGAAAAAAATAGTATTATAAACCTGGAATTTAAATTAGCAAGGCTTAAAGTATTTTGGTTTTCATTATTAAAACCCTGGTATTTTCTGAGAGCAAAGAGAATTTTAACCTCTTCTTCCAAATCTCAATGTCTATGCTAACCTATCGATATTTTTTTTATTAAAGCTTTTTATTTGTATAACATATGTATGGGTAGTTCCCCAGCATTGATCTTTACAAAGCTTTCCATTACAACTTTTACTCCCAGTCCCCTCCACTCCCCTAGATGGCAGGAAGTCCACTACATGTTAATAATGTTAAAGTACTTGACAAGTTGTGCAAGAAAAATCCTATCTACAGGAAAAAAAAATCAGAGACAGGAAACACAATGCAAGGATGAAAGCTCTCAATAGAGAGCATGAAAATATTACGCTGTGGTCCATATTTCATATTACTCTCTCTGGGTGTATATGGTTTTCTTCAGTGAACAATTGGAACTGGTTTGAGACAATTCTTTGTTGCAGAGAGCCATGTTTATCAGAATTGATCATCATGTAATATTGTTGTTGCTGAGTATAATGATCTCCTGGTTCTGCTTGTTTCACTCAGCATCAGTTCATGCAAGTCTCTCCAGGCCTCTCTGAAATCGTCCTGCTGGTCATTTCTTACAGAACAATAATATTCCATAATATTCATATACCATAATTTATTCAGCCATTCTCCAATTGAAGGGCATCTATTCAATTTCCAGTTTCTAGCCACTACAAAAAGGGCTGCCACAAACCTTCTTGCACATGTGGTGCCTTTTCCTTCCTTTATGATTTCTTTGGGATATAAGCCCAATAGAAATGCTGCTGGTTCAAAGGGTATGCACAGTTTCATGACTTTTTGAGCATAGCTCCAAATTGTTCTCCAGAATGGCTGTATCCGTTCACAGCTCCACCAACAATGCATCAGTGTCCCAGCCCTCCCACATCCCCTCCAACATTCATCATTAACTTTTCCTGTCATTTTAGCCAATCTGACAGGTGTGAAGTGGTACCTCAGGGTTGTCTTGATTTGCATTTCTTTGATCAATAGTGATTTGGAGCACCTTTTCATATGACTATAAATAGTTTTATTTTCATCCTCTGAAAATTGTCTGTTCATATCCTTTGACCATTTAATGATTGGAGAAAGGCTTGAATTTTTATAAATATGAGATAATTCTCTATATATTTTAGAGATGAGACCTTTATCAGAACCCTTAAATGTAAAGATGATTTCCCAATTTATTGCTTCCCTCCTAATCTTGTCTGCATTGATTTTGTTAGTACAAAAACTTTTTAACTTAATATAGTCAAACTTATCTATCTGGTTTTCAATTAAGAGTTCCAGTTCTTCTTTGGACATAAATTTTTTCCATCTCCATAGGTCTGAGAGGTAAACTATATTACATTCCTCTAA
>JAJPUD010015917.1:20696-31174 GCA_023553655.1 Myrmecobius fasciatus | reverse complement strand
CCCCTTTGTGAGAAGATAGAAATCAAGAGTTTCCTTTCAAACTCACTATTTACCGTCTAACTTTCAATGTGTCTGTTTTTGTAGGTACATAGACCTATAAGTCAATGACAGAGCAATGGGCTGCTGGAGGTACAGAGGATCAGTTCATTCTGTCAGCTGGTTTTATTACAGAACTTTCTGTAACATAGTACGGGGATGCAGCCTCCTTCAGCTGAAGTCTGATGGGAATTTGTTTAAAAGCATACATGTTCAGGATGAACACAGATACTAAAAAAATAACATCAAAAACAAAAATTGTGAATTTTAAAGTACTTTAAATAGACCATTTTAAGAAGCAAATAGTATTCTTTTTTATGCACAGGGTATAGTAAGACCCTGCGTGACATAAGGAATAGTGAACTGAACTTAAAACTAGGAAACCCTATTTTTACCACATGCCTCTGTGTGATCTTTTTATTTTACTTTTTCCATTTATTATTTTTTGTTTTTATGTTCCTGTCTTTTTAAATTTTAAGTTCTGAATTTTCTTCCTCCATTGCATTCCTCCACCATCCACTGAAAAGGCAAACAAAATCATATCCGTTATACATGTGAAATGATGCAAAACATATTTCCAAATTAGCCATATTCTCAAAACATAAAGCAGCAACAAAAAAGTGATGAAATTATACTTTAATTTTGACCCAGAGCTCATCAGTTCTCTCTCTGAAGACTGATAACATCTTTTTATTATGACTCCGTTGAAATTGTCCTTGATAATTGTATTGATTGGAGTAGTCAGTCTTTCACAGTTGATCATCATTATACCATTACTGTTACTATGCACAATGATCTCCCACTTCTTCCTATACTTTACATCAATTTATATATTGCTATATTTTCTTGCTGTATTTTCCACCTCAAACAAATACCCTCATCATTTCTTATAGTATAATAGTACTCCATCACAACCATGTGCTACAACTTGTTCAACCATTCCCCAACTAATAAGCACCTCCTCAATTTCCAGTTTTTTTCACCACAAAAAGAGTTGGTAAAATACTTTTGTCCATGGAGGTCCATTTTCTTTTTTTTCATCTCCTTGGAGTATGATCATGGCAAAGATTCTACTGAGTCAACGGATATGTACAATTATATATAACTTTGGACATGTTTCTAATTTTTCTCCAGTTCTCAACTTTGCCAGCAGTTTCTTAATGTACTTATTTTTCTTCATCCCCTTCAACATTGTCAATTCTGATAGTTATAAGATTTTTTAATTTGCATTTCTCTAGTGAATTGTAACTTAGAGCACTTTTTCTTATTACTAGAGATAACTTCTGATTTTTTTCTTCTAAATACTGCCCATTTATATCCTTTGACCATTTATCAGTTGGGGATTGGCTATTATTATTTTTTATTTTTTAATATATTTTTATTTTATTTGCATAACATATGTGTGGGTAATTCTTCAACATTAACCCTTACATAGCTTTCTGTTACAAATTTTTCTCCCCAACTTCCCACCCCTCCCCTAGATGGCAGGATATCCACTACATGTTAATTATATTAAAATATTGGCAAATCGAATATATGTATATATATTTCCAAACTGATTGTTGTGCAAGAAAAATCTTATCTACACAAATGTTATATCAGATAAAGGAAACACAATGTAAGCAAACATCAATGAAGGAGTATGAGAATGTTATGTTGTGGTCCACATTTCATATCCCTCTCTCTGGGTGTATATGGCTTTCTTCAGTGAAAAATTGGAAGTGGTTTGAAACATTTCATTGTTGAAGAGAGCCATGTCCATCAGAATTGATCGTCATATACTATTGTTGTTGCCGTGTTTAATGATCTCCTGGTTCTGCTCATTTCAGTCAGCATCAGTTCATGCAAGTCTCTCCAAGCCTCTCTGAAATCGTCCTGCTGGTCATTTCTTAAGGAACAATAATATTCCATAATATTCATATACCATAATTTATTCAGCCATTCTCCAATTGAAGGGCGTCTATTCCATTTCCAGTTTCTAGCCACTACAAAGGGGTTGCCACAAACACCCTAGCACATGTGGGGCCTTTTCCCTCCTTTATGATTTCTTTGGGATATAAGCCTAATAGAAATGCTGCTGGGTCAAAGGGTATGCACAGTTTGATAACTTTTTGAGCATAGCTCCAAATTGCTCTCCAGAATGGCTGTATCCGTTCACAGCTCCACCAACAATGCATCAATGTCCCAGCCCTCCCACATGCCCTCCAACATTCATCATTAACTTTTCCTGTCATTTTAGCCAATCTGACAGGTGTGTAGTGGTACCTCAGGGTTGTCTTGATTTGCATTTCTCTGATCAATAGTGATTTGGAGCACCTTTTCATATGACTATAAATAGTTTTAATTTCATCCTCTGAAAATTGTCTGTTCATATCTTTTGACCATTTATTGATTGGAGAAAGGCTTGAATTTTTATAAATATGAGGCAATTCTCCATATATTTTAGAGATGAGACCTTTATCAGAACCCTTAAATGTAAAGATGATTTCCCAGTTTATTGCTTCCCTCCTAATCTTGACTGCATTGGTTTTGTTTGTACAAAAACTTTTTAACTTAATATAGTCAAAGTTATCTATCTGTTTTTCATTTAAGAGTTCCAGTTCTTTGGACATAAATTTATTCCATCTCCATAGGTCTGAGAGGTAAACTATATTATGTTCCTCTAATTTACTTATAGTATCACTCTTTATATCCAGATCATGGACCCATTTAGATCTTATCTTGGTATGTGGTGTTAGATGTGGGTCAAGCCCTAATTTCTTCCACACTAGTTTCCAATTTTCCCAGCAGTTTTTGTCAAATTGGCTATTATTTTTTATAAATTTATTCAATTTCCAAGTGAAAGATTGTACTCAGTTTTTCTGGGTAGGTTATTCTTGATTGTAATCCTAGCTCTTTTGTTATCAGGAACATCATATTCTAAGTCCTTTGCTCCTTTAATGTGGAAGCTTTTAAATCTTGTGTGATCTTAACAGTAGCTCTATGGTTTTTGAAATTTTTCTTTCTGGATATTTGCAATATTTTCTCTTTGACCTGAGAGCACTGAAATTTGAATATAATATTCCTGGGAGTTTCATTTTGAGATTTCCTTCAAGAAATGATGTATGGATTATTTCCATTTCCATTTTATCCTCTAGGTCTAAGACATCAGAGTAATTTTTCTTTATAAGATATTTATCATCTATTTTTTTTAATCATGGCTTTCATGTAGTTTAATACTTCTTAAATTTTCTCTCCTTGATGTATATTCCAGGTCGTGTGTGTGTGTGTGTGTGTGTGTGTGTGTGTGTGTGTGGACACGCAAGTGTTTGTGTGTGTGTTTTGTTTTATTTTTGTTTTGCTGAGATATTCCATATTATTGTTTTTCCATTCTTTTGATTATAATTGTTTCTTGATGTCTCATAAAATCATTAATATCTGCTCATCTAATTTTAATTTTAAAGTAATTTTAATGAACTTTTGCATTTTTCTCTCCCTCCCCCTAACTTGGCCATTTACAGAGTTCTTTTATTCACAGAATTTTGGCACTGTCTTTTTCAATTAGTCTATTCTACTTTTTAAATATTTCTTTTCTTCAGGGAATTTTTGTATCTCTTTACCATTAGGTTAATTCTTTTTAAGGTATTATTTTATTCAGTATTTTTTGTGTTTTTCATTTACTAAGCTATTGATTCAATTTTCATTATTTTCTCCATTCCTCTCTATCATTTTTATCTCTTTCTTTGAATATTTCAGGAATCCTTGTTGGTCTTGGGTCCAATTAGCATTTTACTTTGAAGTTTTGTTTGTACCTGTGTTCACTTTGTTGTCTTCTTCCCAGTTTATGTCTTTGTTTTCCCTAAAATAAATAGTATCTTTTATGGTCTTGTTCACTTTTTATTATTTTTTCATTTTTCAAGCCTATGTCTTGACTTTGTATTTTATGTTAAAGTTAGGCTCTTCTCACTTGGGTGTGGGGAGGCACTGTTCCAAGCTGCATGCTTTTTTAAACTACTGTTTTCAGATTTTTTTTTTCCTGAGTCTTAAGTTTTCAATATTTCCAAACATTTGTGATTTGGGGAGAGATGTTGTTCCTGTTTTCCTAGTTTTCTCTCTGATCTTTGCTCAGAAAAGGATTATGCTCTCCTGGACTTACAAATGTTAATGTCCTTTTTGGCCCTGGGACTGCTCCTCTTTTCTCTGAAAATCTGACCTAGATCTGCATATGTGCAATTGATCTGTCAAATCAGCACCATCTATAAACCAGTGCCACCAAAAGGATCACTGTAATCATTTTTGGAGCAATTGTCTGACCTCACTACCATCTGTGGCTTAAAGCTTCTGAAGCTATTATTACTGCTGCTACTGTCACACCTGCCTTTAAGCTCCACCATTGGCATAACTGCTGCTGTGCTCTGAACAGGCCCCCAAACTGATGTCATAGATCTTTACTACCAACCTCTTAAATCAGCTTAGGTGGGAAAAATGTCTTATTCTGATCTTTTGTTGGCTCTGTTGCTCCAAAATTTGATTTAAGGAATTATTTTAAAGTTGTTTGGAGGGAAATGTTCAGACAATTCAATTGGGTTGCTACCTATATTCCACCATTTAAATTTTGCCCTTGGGTCTTTGACCTTGTACAAATAGCTTTACCTTAGTACTTCACTTTTTGCAACTTTAAGCTGTAGAAGCTACCAAATAACTTTGAAGTAGCAGGATACTGCATGTTACCCTTTTTCAATTTTGCTGTTGTTGACTTTTCCCACTCACACACATTTCTTATTCTTTGTTGAAAGGCATATGGCCTTGGAAGAGGCAGGGGAAAGACATTTGGAAACATAGTTGATGAAAATGTAATATATAAAAATCAAATGAATATCCCAAAGAGGGCAATGAAAAGGCACACAGTAGATGTAAACAGGATGCATACATGTGCTGGAGCCATTGCTAAGCCTCAAGAGTAATTGCTTTTGAATGTGGTAGTTTATATTTCCCAAATCAGCAATTGCTAAAAATCCAATCTTGATTTATCATTTTGTTGATTTCCAGTAATACAAAAGTATTAATAATGTAGATTAGACTTAAATGTTTGTATTTACACAGACACAATGCAAACATTTATGTATAATGCATGAATGTGTATGTACACATTTGTACATATGTATGGGTGTATATGTATATACATAAATCTATATATGGGGGGGCAGAGCCAAGATGGTGGAGTGAAGACATGACTCTCTGTACCTCCTCTGACCTTCTCTCAAACCACCAGCAGATTAAGCCTCTAAACTTGTTCTGGAGTCAAAGCTCCCCCAAATATTTGAACTACAACACATTCCCAGAAGAAGCTACTTTGGAAGAGCTTTGGAGCAGGTCTGTTTCAGATGGGCAGGGGATCAGACAGTTTGCACAGCTCAGATGGCAGCACACAGATAAGGCTGGAAGCCAGGCAGGACTCAGGTTGGCAGATTCTAAGCACCTGTGAAGTCCCTGGGAGACTCTTGGCCACTCTGCCCTGATTGTGGCCAGGTGCTTTGGCAGATCTGTCTTTTGTAAAAGGTAGATTGTAACCCACTGCAAACACCTGTCCTAGCTGGCCAGCTCAGCAATGGAAGTCCATCAGCCAAACTGCCCAAGGGCAAATTGAATCAGCTGCCATTTCTCTGCTTTAAACAGACCTCAACCTTTAAAAAAATGAATAAAAAATCAGAAAAGAGCTCTCACCATAGACTGCTTTAAAGGACAGAGAAGAAGGCAGACGTTAAATCTTGAGGTTCATAAAGGTAAAGCAACTCCAGAATAAGCCACTAAGGGAGACCTGACCTGGTCCCCATTTTACAAGGCTTTCTTGGAAGATTGCTTTAAGAATTTCAAAAGAGAGTTAGAAGAAAAATGGGGAAATGAACTGAGATCATTGAAAGAAGGATATAATGCCTTCCAAAAGAGATATGAAAAAGACACCAATTCACTGAAAAACAAAATTGGTGTAATGGAAAAAGTATGCAATGAACAAATTGGTCAAATACAAAAGGAGCTAAAAACATAACTGAAGAAAACAATACACTAAAAATCAGAATTTAACAAATGGAAGTGAATGAATCAATAAACAAAAGTTAAACACAAACAAACAAAAATGAAAAAATAGAAGAAAATGGGAAATATCTCCTAGAAAAACAACTGGCCTGGAAAATAGATGTAGGAGAGACAATCGAAGGATTATTGGACTTCCTGAAAGCCATGATGAAAAAAAGAAAAACAAAACCAAAAAAACAAACCTAGACTCTACCTTCCAGGAAATCATGAAAGAAAATGGCCCTGATGTTTTGGAAGCAGAAGGTAAAATTGCCATTGAAAAAATTCGCCGATTACCTCCTGAAAGAGACTGCAAAATTAAATCCCTAAGGAATATTGTGGCTAAGTTTCAGGACTACCAAACCAAGGAAAAGATATTGCAAGCAGCTAGATCGAAACAATTCAAATACCAAGAAACTGTAATTAGAATCAATAAAGATCTGTCAGCTTCCACATTAAAGTATCAAAGGGCCTGGAATCAGATATTCCAAAAGGCAAAGGAACTTGGATTATATCCAAAAATAAGCTGTCCAGCTAGAATGAGCATTATCTTCCAGGGAAGAAGATGATCATTTAATGATATAGGTGAATTTCACCTATTTCTAATGAAAAGACAAGATCTGAACAAAATATTTGACGTCCAAACACAGAACTCAAGAGATGCATAAAAATGTAAAAAGGAAAGAACTCTTGAGAACTATATTTCTGCTTTGGGTATACTTAAAGAATGGGGATATAATTTGACTTTACTTGGATAATATGAAAAAGAAACTGGAGATGGAAGGGCTAGCAAACTGGAAAAAGAGGGAAAAGGAGGTACAATAAGGTAAAAAAAGGAGGTTAAAATAAGATAAAATCTCATGAAAAGGCAAAGAAAACCTAATATAATTGAGGGAAAGAAGGGAGGGACATGAACATTGTGTGAATCTTACTCTCATCAGATTAGGCTCTAAAAGAGTATAACACATTTGGTTTCATAGAGAAACTTGTCCCTCATTATAGGGAAGCAGGAGGGAAAGGAGGAAAAGAAAAGGACAGAATAATATAAGGGAAAATAGAAGAATTAGGGGAAAGGTACAAAAAAGGGGAAGGGGCTCTAACGGGGGAGCACTGTTTCAGGAAGGTGGTCATCAAAAGCAAAATATGGGGGAAGGGGGAAGGAAGAAAGGGGAAAAGAAAGAGAAAAACATAACTTTGGATAATTAAGATGGCAGGAAATACAGAATTAGTTATTTTAATTGTGAATGTAAATGGGATGAACTCTCCTATAAAATGGAAATAGATAGCAGAGTGGATTAAAAGCCAGGATCCAACAATATGTTGTTTACAAGAAACACATCTGAAGCATAGAGACACATACAGAGTAAAAGTAAATGGCAGGAGCAGAATCTACTATGCTTCAGGTGAACAACAACAACAACAAAAAGCAGGTGTAGCAATCGTTATCTCAGATCAAATGAAAGCAAAGATAGATCTAATTAAAAGAGATAATGAAGAAAACTATATTTTACCAAAGGGTATCACAGATAATTAAACAATATCAATGCTAAATATATATGAACCAAGTGGTATAGCATTCAAATTCATAGAGGAGAAGTTATGAGAGATGCAAGAAGAAATAGACAGCAAAATTATATTAGTGGAGGATCTCAACCTTACTCTCTCAGAATTAGATAAATCAAATCACAAAATAAAGAAGAAAGAAGTTAGGGAGGTAAACAAAATGTTAGAAAAGTTAAGTATGATGGATCTTTGGAAAAAATTGAATGGAGACAGTAGGGAGTTTACCTTTTTCACAGCGGTTCATGGAATTTATACAAAAAAATTGACCATGTGTTAGGGCATGAAAACCTCAAAATCAAATTCAGAAAGGCAGAAATAGTAAATTCATTTTTTTCAGATCATGATGCAATAAAAATCATGTGCAATATAAGGCAAGGAGAAAATAGACCAAAAGTTAATTGGAAATTAAATAATCTAATCCTAAAGAATGAATGCGTGAAAGAGCAAATCATAGACACAATCCATAATTTCATCCAAGTGAATGACAATAATGAGACAACATTCCAAAATTTGTGGGATATATCAAAAGTGGTAATAAGGGGTAATTTTATGTCTCTAGATGCTTACTTGCATAAAATAGAGAAGTGGAAGATCAGTGAATTGGGTTTACTATTAAAAAAGCTAGAAAAAGAAAAAAAATTAAAAAACCCAATTAAATACCTAATTGGAAATTCTGAAAATAAAAGGGGAGATTAATCAAATTAAAAATAAAAAAAACTATTGAATTAATAAATAAAACTAAGAGTTGGTTTTATGAAAAAAAAACAAAATAGATAAGCCTTTACTTAATTTGATTAGAAAAAGGAAAGAGGAAAATGAAATTTTTAGTCTCAAAAATGATAAGGGAGAACTTTCCATCAATTAAGAGGAAATTAGAGTAATAATTAGGAATTACTTTGCCCAATTTTATGCCAATAAATTTGATAATCTAAATGAAATGGATGAATATCTACAAAAATATAGACTGCCCAGGTTAAGAGAATTGGAAATAAATTATTTAAATAACCCCATTTTAGAAAAAGAAATAGAAGAAGCTATTAATCAACTCCTTAAGAAAAAATCTTCAGGGCCAGATGGATTTACATGTGAATTCTACCAAACATTCAAAGAACAATTAACTTCAATACTATATAAAAATTTGATAAAATAGGGAAAGTAGGTGTACTACCAAATTCCTTCTATGATACAGAAATGGTGCCGATTGCTAAACAAAGTAGGGTGAAAACAGAGAAAAAAACCTGTAGACCAAATTACCTAATGTATATTGATGCAAAAATTTTAAATAAGATATTAGTAATAAGATTACAGAAAGTCATCCCCAGGATAATACACTATGACCAAGTAGGATTTATACCAGAAATGCAGGGCTGGTTCAATATTAGTTAAACTATGAGCATAATCAATTATATTAATAACCAAACTAACAAAAATCATATGATTATCTCAATAGATGCAGAAAAGCATTTGATAAAATCCAATACCTATTCCTATTAAAAACACTAGAGAGTATAGGAATAAATGGGCTTTTCCTTAAAATGATTAGTAGTATCTTCTTAAAACCACCAGCAAGCATCATATGTAATGGAATCAAACTAGAACCATTCTCAATAGGATCAGGAGTGAAACAAGGCTGCCCAGTGTCACCATTACTATTCAATATTGTATTAGAAATGTTAGCTTTGGCAGTAATAAAAGAAAAAGAGATAAAATGAATTAGAGTAGGTAATGAGAAACCAAATTATCACTCTTTGCAGATGACATCATGGTATACTTAGAGAACCCTAGATATTCAACTAAAAAACTACTAGAAACAATTCACAACTTTAGCCAAGTTGCAGGATACAAAATAAATCCACATTAATCATCAGCATTTTTATATATTACCAACAAAGTTCAGCAGCAAGAGATATAAAATGAAATTCCATTCAAATTAATTGTTGATAGTATAAAATATTTGCGAATCTATCTGCCAAGGAAAAGTCAGGAACTATATGAGCTAAACTACATAACACTTTCCACACAAATAAAGTTAGACTTATTCAGTTGGAAAAACATCAAGTCCTGATGGGTAGGCCGAGCAAATGTAATAAAAATGACAATACTACCCCAAGTAATTTACTTATTTTGTCCCCAAACAATCAAAATTCCAAGAAATTATTTTACAGATCTAGAAAAAAATAGTGGCAAAGTTCATTTGGAAGAACAAAAGATCAAGAATTTCAAGGTAATTAATGAAAAAAAAATGCTGATGAAGGTGGCCTTGCTGTACCAGATCTAAAACTATATTAAAGCAGCAGTCATCAAAACCATTTAGTACTGGCTAAAAAATGGAGCAGTTGATCAGTAGGATAGGATAGGATCACACAATAAACTAGGCAATAACTATAGCAATCTAGTGTTTGATAAACCCAAAGACCCCAGCTTTTGGGATAAGTACTCACTATTCGACCAAAACAGCTGGGAGAATTGGAAACAAGTGTGGGAGAAATTAGGGCTTGATCCACACCTAACACCACATACCAAGATAAGATCTAAATGGGTTCATGATTTAGGTATAGAGTGATATTATTAGCAAATTACAGGAATGTAGGAGAGTTTGCTTCTCAGATCTGTGGAGAAGGAAGGAATTTGTGTCCAAGGAAGAACTGAAACTCTTAAATGAACACCAGATAGATAACTTTTATTATATTAACTTAAAAAGTTTTTGTACAAACAAAACTAATGCAGACAATATTAGGAGGGAAGCAATAAATTGGTAAAAATCATCTTTACATTTAAGGATTCTGATAAAGGTCTCATTTCTGAAATATATAGAGAATTGACTCAAA
>JAJPUD010015917.1:482-15696 GCA_023553655.1 Myrmecobius fasciatus | reverse complement strand
TATTGATGTTTGCTTGCATCAAGTTTCCCATCTCAGATTTTTTTTTTCTTGTAGATCCAATTTTTCTTTTGCAACAATATAACTGTATAAATATGTATATACATTCTATTTGTCAAGTATTTTGACATGGTTAACATGTATTGGACTTCCTGCCATCTAGGGGAAGGGGTAGGGAATAGGGGGAAAATTTGAAACAGAAAGCTTTGCGAGGGTCAATGTTGCATATGTTTTGCAAATAAAAAGCTTTAATAAAAAAATCTATATATGTATAGAGGTAGATTGTTATCCTAGTTTGTAAATATTTACTAGCACACTCCTCTATTGCTCCAAAAACATTGCTAGAAATTAGCAGGATTGCAGTTTAAGAGTTGAAAACAATATGGGAATGAGTTCTGGCAAATTTACTTTAATAGTGCTAATAATAGCAACAAATATTTAGCATATATTTACACATATATTTATATATATATATATGTATATATATATATACATGTATATGTATCTCTTTGTTTGCAAAGTTATTTCCATACATTAATTACCTCATTTGAACCTCACAACACTCCTCAATATGCATCACATAACCAATGCAGAACCGCGAAGAAAAGAAAGAAAGGAAGATATTTTAAGGTGGTGTATGATAAGAAGAGTTCAGCTGGTTGTGTAAAGAGGAAACAGGGCAGTAGATGGACAATCATGTAGTCTGTGGGCAATCTTGTAGTGGGAAGAGAAGGAAAAGAAGTCCTCTAGTCCTTTGGATGACTGCCCCACCACTCTCCAACAATCCCTCCTTTACCCATGGTGAATTTAAGAGACACACTTGACAACAATCATAAAGACTGACCACCTATCGAGGGATTTGATCTATATCGTTGGAGTGTACAGATGTATCAGATCACAGACTCCTCTGGGTTTTTCTGACTTTGAACTTAGATGTTTAATACATGCTTGTTGATTGACTAGATAGACATTTTGTTCTCTCTGTGACAATTGTGGACTATGGAATTTATCCTTTTAAGCATCGGAAATTACAACTCATTAATAAAGCACTTTAAGTTTTGTAAACCATTTTCTTCACAATAACCCTTGTGACAGATAGATCAAGTATTATTGTCCCAATTTTCAGATGAGGAAATTGAGACTGTTAGATTATTGTGGCCACAAAGTTACTGAATTTGGGTTGAGTTCATCATGCCTCTGCAGTCCAGGATCAGCATTCCATCTTATATCACATTTCTTCACTGTTTTAGTTTTTGACTATACACTAGTTTTTGCAATGGGGGAAAAACAAACAGAATACCCAATAACTTCCTTTTCTTTGGTCCTGCTTTTTATAAGTTCATCTTAACTTGAAACTGTATCCTGTAAAGGAAGGAAAATAGAAAACTGCCTTGTAATGTGTCAGCTGAAATAACTCTTTCTTTTGATACTTAATTATAACTAAGCTGGGAATAGATTTCAAGCAAGATAATAAAGAGGCCTATCAACTTACTCTTTAAGTATCACTATTAATTACCTGTTTGTGTAGTTGTGCATTGTACAAATTGCTCAGTGATGATTGCAAGGAGGTTTTGCATTTGCAAACAAATCCTTGCACATTTTGTCGGGTAAGCACCACTTACAAGATTAAGAAAACTCGGCCCTTAAAAATGAAGTAGGCAATTCATGTGTAATGGATGCACTTGAGGGAAAACTTTGCAGTATTTCCTTCTCCCACCCTGAAGAATTTGTGAAACGTTTCCAGCTATAACTGTCACCCAGTGGACTGGATCATATAGGGCGAACTGACCCACTGATTCAAGCTACTTAAATACTTTCCTCATGATAGCCCTAGGAAAGTTATATAACCCAAATATTCCCCTCACTCTCTGCCCACTTTACAGATGAAACTGAGACTTGTAAAGGTTATATTTGTTCTTAGTTGCCTAACTAATAAATATCCCTGGGAAAATTTGAATAACATTTTTGTGACTTCAGGTTCTGTTTTCTACAATGCTACATCAATAAGTCAGATTAAATTGAGTGTGCTGATGTATTTGTCTAAACTGATTTATCAATTCCATCAAAACTGTCCAATTCAATTCAATCTAACTCAATTTTCAAAAAAAGCTTGAGTCATTATGATATGAAAGGACCCATACTAGGTTTAGTGAGGCTAGAGTATGTGTGAATCAACATAGTTCTTTTACTTAAAAGAATTCTTACTCTCCTCATAGGATCTAAATATCTAGCCCAGTTACTTTAATATTTTTTCTTTCACTGTTTTTTTTTTCATACCTGCCCTGGGGTTTCAATGGTTCCATGATCCCCTATGTATTATCTCTCACTATTAATGCAAATTGCAGCCTTGCTTAGCATCACATAGCCAATATACATCAGAAGCAGAATTGGAATCCAGCTTCTTCTGACTCTAAGTTTGACTCTTTAGCCATAATATCTTTCTCCTTAAACACAGTAGGCAGAGTAAGTTTGATTAACTGAATTAAATTTAGTATTAGAAGGGGACTTAAGGGTTTGATAGACTCGTGTTTACATTGTGAGCTCAGGAGGTGAATTAATCCTTCCTTGACTCTCACTAAGATCATCACATTTAACAGCTTCTGGATGAATCAAATCTCTTCTTCTACCTAGATCTTTCTGCCTGTGCTTCTTTGGTCATTGCTGTTTGTTTGGAATTGCTCTGTACCTCCCAGTTCCCTTTTGGGAATCTCCATGTAGCAAAGTCCAGTGCTTATGCTTTTGGCCATCATAACCAAGTGTGTTGTCATCAGGCACTAGAGACAACAAAATTAATGAATACTTCATAAAGTTTTGTTCCTCACAGTCAAACCAATTTGTCATTACACTGACATTTCTCCTTCACAGAAAACAATTCGTGAGCAGTCATTAGGCCATTTCCATGTGAACATATTGTCCATGATGACTCTAAGAAGGCAAAGATGTTTTCATTTACTTTTACTCTCTGAACAGAATCCTTCAAAATTAGAATCCTTAGTTTTTGGACTGGATTTAGAATGGGGAAAAAGCCCATTTCTATTGTAAACAAGCTTGTCCAATGGTCGTCCAGGAAATGAGCCTGCAATCTGTGTTTAATCAAATTCATTGAATTTTCATGGCCTAACAAGCAGTTCATTATTTTCATTTTCCAAGAGCAGATGATTCTATTCCTCCACAGTGCTTAGTATTTAACACCTCCTGGCAGTGACCAGTGCCAGATTGATGCCCTTTTCATTCCCAAAAGTAATAACTTCTAGTGCAAGGCTTAAATATTATGTTATTACATTTAATCTTTCCTCTGTGTGTTATCATTTACTATTCCACTATTCCAGATAATAGATAATAAGATGAGAAATAATATTGTGTCCATGCTGTTTTTTCCTCTTTTTGTTTCCAGCTGCCAACAACCAGCTAATGACTGGGCATGCAGAAAGCCATTCATGGAAGCTATCATGAGGCATAATATTTCAACAATCTCACTTACGGCCTTAGAACATGTTGATCCTTTTTGAAGCCCTCAGAGTGTGACCTGCTGTTTCTCTGAGCTCCCAACAATGACAAGTTGAGGATGAAACAAGAAATGGACCATATTGTACAAAAAGCCTGTTTTTGGCCCCTTGACTAGTAAGGAGAGTTATTTCTCAGTCCTCGGTTAAAATTGGATAAACTGGATTTTTTTCACTGTGGAAACCTGAGAACCTGGCCTGTCATTACAATTCCAAGACAATGAAACAATGGGTTCTATTTATTCAATAATTTCTAGAATTGTGTTAATAAGTACAGCAACCAGATTGTATCCCTAGGGGTTACTGGGTAAAAGATATACATATATAAGGAAAATATATATATTTATACAAGAACATTTATGAGACAAGTGACCTATCCAAAGTCACCCAAAAAGTTATAGAAGAGATGATACTCATTTATTTGACATATTAGCATTAAAAAAAACCACATACTCTAGCAATCTCTCTTAGTCTTGTATACACATAAACATACACACACATATATATTAAATCTGCTTTTGAAATACATGTTCCCTACCCTGGTAGAATGAATATAAATGCCAAAATATCCTTGTTGTATATCTTTGCTTTGTTATTTATGTTAAATAAAACCTCTTTTTGTTAATTGTTCAATGATTTATAGGTACCTTATTTTGTTTTCAAATTAAATATGATCTACTAGAGTACTATTACTAGGTTTTTACTTAATAAAAGAATGATGATGATGATGATGATGATGATGATGATGATAACATTTATATAGCACATTAAAGTTAAAAGAATACATTACCTCTATTTTCTCATTCAATCCTTAGAACAATTCTTTAAAGTAGGCACTGCAATTTTTCTAAATTTATACATTGAAAAACTGAGATCCATAGAGATTTGATGACTTGTAAAAAGGATTTGAACTCAGGTATATTTGACTTTATCTACTATAGCATTGACTTTTCTAATAAATACTTATTGTTTGACTGAAAGTTAAACTGAATAAATGCACAAATAGAAACCGAATGCTGGTCTTCCAACTTGGAATCATGTTCTCTCTATCATATCATACCACAGTTATTTTCCTGGGG
Source organism: Myrmecobius fasciatus (assembly GCA_023553655.1). NCBI lineage: Eukaryota > Metazoa > Chordata > Mammalia > Dasyuromorphia > Myrmecobiidae > Myrmecobius > Myrmecobius fasciatus. The sequence goes on along the minus strand of JAJPUD010015917.1, from coordinate 11,117 downwards.
CACTTAATTAAAGTGAAGTAAATTTCACCAGGAGACCTAATCTTTCTTTATAAAAATTAATTTAGTATTTCGTTTTCCCACAGTTATATAAAAATTTTTAGCATTTGTTTTTTTTTAAATTTTGAGTTCCAAATTCTCTACCTTCCTTCTTCTCCCTCTTTACTGAAAAAGCAAGCAATTAAATATGGGTTACATGTGTGTAGTCATGTTGTGAAAGAAAACAGTTCAAAAAGGAGATTAATCTTTCTCAGAGAAAGTACCAAAGCAAAGCTTCTGCTCAAGACTCCTGTATTTTTAGTTGAATTAGAGGAAAGTAGAAGTGACTCAACTCCAAAGTCACTTCACCCATCTTTCCCAATTCTCCAAAACCTACTATTCTAATTAGAAATATTTTTGCCTTTCTTAGACCTCCCTTAGAACTTTGCATACTTCTTTTGTACTTTGCATGTTCTCTTTTCAATTAATTATAGGTATTTTTGTGTCTATAACAACTGTCCTCTATGAGGTTGCAACCCTCATCCAGGTAGAATTCATTTCTTATTCTTTTTTGTAACATTTCCCATTCCTCCACAATGTTCCAAAGGCAACTAATGATCATTTTATAAATTCTTGTTAAATTGAATGAGATCGTCAGCTAGTTAATTGAAACCTATGAAGGGACTATAACTTTCAAGAGTCTATTTTATTTAAAAGAAACAGAATAAATAGAATTTGGGGAGAGAAGGTAACAGTATACATACAGAAGTTATATTGACCAATAAAATCCAGACACCCAATAAGGGAAATATGACATAGAAAATGTGGATGAAAATCATAGGAGGCAGAAAGAATGGTCATATTGGTCATACACCAATGTATACTGAAGTACACTTAAATACAAAGAAGAAATTTATAAATCAGATGATATAGTCAGGAAACAGACCAAGAGCTTGCTACAGAGACATGCTATAGGAGTGAAGAGGAATTGAGTTCTTCAGACATCTGCTGGAGAACTTGCTTTCTGCCCAAAGTTAATATAGTTTTCGATTCTCTTAATGATCATTTTGTTCTTCAAAAGAGAGAGGAGCCAAAGAGGAAGTTTTATTCTCTATTTAACTCTCAGAAATAAGGGGAAATGGGTTAAAAGAATGTAAATGAGGAGAACCTTTGTGGGAAGTAACCACTGTCTCCTAGGGTTTGTAATGTAAAAGAAATATGGGCACAATCAAACCTGAACCCTAGATTTGGAAGAGCATATTTCAAAACATTTTGAGGAACATTAGGATTCCATGGTCTCAAATCATACAAATTTTATATTTATATATTTTAATTAATTGCTGTTAATTAATAATTAATATATTATTTATATAAGATTTTATTTTGGGGAATCTCTAAATAATTAAATTTTCAAAGTCCTTATCAGAAAATATCATCACAGCTTTATCAATAGTTGACCATGCCAGAATAATTTTATTTCATTTTTTGACAGTTTTGAGACTATTAGATTTAGATCCCAAATAAAATTGAAATCCCCAAAGACAGTTCTTTTGTGTCTTTGTATCTACAGATTCTAGTAAGTTCTTGATCAATGCCTGTTATCCGATCAACATTTTAGAAAGGATATTGATAAGTTGGAAAATATTCAGAGAAGGGTAACCAAGGTAGGAATAGGTCTAAAGTGATGCTATACGAGGGGCAACTGAAGGTACTAGAAAAAATTTAATCTAGATAAAAGTCAAAGGGGACATATAAATGTCTTCAAGTATTGAATAACTCATGCAGAAGAGGAAAGATCATTATTGGGCTTGACTCAAGAGAGCAGAACTGGGGTCAATGGATGGAAATTGCCCACAAACAAATTAAGTCTTTTGGTATAAGAATAAATTTTGAAACCACTAAAGTTATCTCAAAGTATAATGTGCAGCATTAAATTGTATTGGGCTGGCTTTTATTGGAGGCCTTCAAATAGTTGCTAAGCACTTCTCAGGTAGTTTTTAGGCAGGGTTTTTGTTCAGTTGTATGTTGGACTCTATGGACACTAAAGTGCCTTCCAATCTCAAATTTGGACACACAGTAGTAAGGATCATACATTTAGAACTGAAGTTGACCTTAGAACAAGAGTTATTAGCCTAGGGCCCATGAACCACCAAAGTATCCATTGATAAATTTCAGATGCTCTTTGAATGTGAATAGGAAAAATATTACATATTTATTTTTAACTAGCTTCTAATAGAAATACTTTCCTTTATTCATGGAGGCAACAAACTCTTGGAGCATAAGGTGTCACCAGACTGTTGGAAAAAAATTAGGCTAAGAATTAGGTTGGCATTTTGGTGAGCTATTTGGAGATATACCCAAAGGGCTATTAAACTGTGCCTACCTTTTGATCCATCAGTATCTCTAATGAGTCTGAATCTCAAACAGATCATAACAAAGGGGAAAGGACCAAGATATGCAAAAATGTTTGTAGTTGCCCTTTTTGTAGTGACAAGACACTGGATACTAAGTGGATACACATCAGTTGGGGAATAGCTGAATAAGTTATGGTAAATGAATGTTATGGAATATTATTGTTCTGTAAGAAACTATGAGCAAGATGATTTCAGAGAAGCCTGGAGAGACTTACATGAAGTGATGCTCAGTGAAGTGAGTAGAATCAAAAGAACATTGTACATAGCAACATGAAGATTATGTGATGATCAACTCTGATGGACTCTTCTCAATAGCAGGGTGATGCATGTCAGTTCCAATAGACTTGAGATGGAGAGAGCCATTTGCACTCAGAGAGAGCACTGTGAGGACTGAGTGTAGATCGCAAGATAATATTTTCACCTTTGTTGTTGTTTTCTTGCTTTTTTTCTTTCTCATTTTCCCCATTTTGATCTGATTTTTCTTGTACAACATGATAAATATGGAAATATGTGCAGAAAAACTGCACAATTTTAAACTATATTAGATTACTTGTTATCTAGAGGATGGCTATGTGGGAAGGGAGGAAGAAAAATTTGGAGCACAGGGTTTTGCAAGGGTGAATGTTAATAACTATCTTTGCATATTTTTTAAATTTTGAAAATAAAAAGCTATTTTAAAAAAGAATTAGATTAGGAAAAGGTTAAGAAAAATCTCATAATTTCATAGAGTAAGGTTTTCACTTAAAATGATGAAGTTGAGGCCTATAGAGTTTGAGGGACAAATTCTAGGTCACAAAGGTAGCCGTTTCAGGAGATGAGGTAGGGTGATATATTGTATTCTACACGTACATTCATTCAAAATCATTTATTTGGCATCTATTATATGCTAGGGTCTTCTACTGAATATCTCTTTTGGCCCCTCATCAAAGCAGAGAAATGACTCTGGGTTCTCAAAGACAATGCCATCAGCATAAACACCAATCCACAAAATATTAAGGGCCAGCTCTTGGACAGACTATATGTCTGTCATCTGAGGACAAACCTGGCAATGTATGGAGAGTGTTATCACTAGAATATGGAGGTTGGGCACCAGGTTATTAATTATTTCAGCCAGAGCTCACATACAGACCTTCTAGTAAGACATCACAGTTGCAATTTCCATTGGTGAACAGAACCTATATACACTGATAAAATTCTAGCTTTTTGAGTTATTAAAGTATTGCTGTGGCCATATAATTTATAATATGAAGGTATCATTGAGCTTTCTTTACAATGAACTATGGAGAATGTTAATGTATTTATATGTGTGTGCACACATGTAACTACATGTGTACATTTTGTAAGGAGATGAGGAAAATACTAAGCTTTGTACTAGGTACATAGTTTCTGAGCAAGAGACAAAGCTTTATGTACTAGGTACATAGTTTCTGAGCAAGAGACAAAGCTAAATAAGAGTCAATCTACAATACCAGTGTACCTCCCTCCATAATACACAGTATTTGGTATAGCAGCATTTTCCTCAGCTAAGGATTCAATAGGACATATTGGTTCAGGAGGGGGAGCAGACAGCTCACTCAGTGAAGAGTGAGCATAAGTTGAATTTCACTGAACTGAAGAAAAGTGATTGTCTCAATAGTCATCTGGAGATTTTGCTCCTTGAAAAAAAAAAGAAAAAGATAGACTGGGTGATTTTGAGAGACATCTGAATATCACAGTATTTCATTTCCACAATCAACTGGATTCCTGTGGGCATGCACCCCCATCCTCCCCACTATGCACATATATTTTGATTTTCATATTCTGTTATGTACTATAGTCTTTAATATTTGTTGCTCTTGCAAATAGGCATCTCACACCTCATTTAGATTCATTTACAATTCAGTATTTAATCATGACTAGACAGACACAAGCAGTAGGCAGGACAAGAGCCACTTAATCCATCAAAGGGGATGATCTCTTCAAGGTTACTCACAAGCAGCACTGGGCTCAGAGTTGCAGTGACTAGTTTGAACTTCCTTCCACTACAAAATTAATTTACATGTTTCTCTCCTTAGTTTGATGTCTGGTGAGATGGCTAATTTTCTCTTTGAGTTTTGTGCTAATGTACTTGCTAGACCTTTCATCACCACCACTGTGCCATTTTAGCATTGTTTTCTCTGTTCACTTTTCTGTGCCCTGAAACAGCTGATTATAAGTTTTCCTTCTATGACTCCAGAATATTTTTAATGGGGGCAATTGAATTTCAAATTATATTGGAACACATTAATTTCCAAGCCATGTGATCCCAGAAAAACAGAATGAAACAAAACGAAACATCATTGGCTAATGATCATGTAAAGTCTTTTCACCTAGTGACTTGACTCTGGTGTAGCTAATTATTCCAACAAGTTCTAAGGTCAAACCATGCCATTTTAAATGCAAATGTGTCATGGATCTTTTTTTTTTCTTTTTTTTGTAATTATGCATATGGTTTGCTAATAGGTGCTGGAGTGTTTTATTTTTAGTGTTTACTTCCTTATGGTCAGCTGAGAATCTAATCTGTGAGTCCAATCAATGTCAGCCCAGAAAATGTTATTATTTTTTTCCTACTAAGCAATTATAAGGTTACAGTCACCTGCTTAATCCTAGAAGCCCCAGTAGAGCTGCAGGAGTATCTTTGCCCACCTGAAATTTTTCCACACTATTAATAGTTTTGTTTTGCCAGACATTCTTGGGTTATATCTGTACTACTTAATCCAAAATGGTCTTTTCTCAAGCTTATACTTTTCCTCTAGCCTGAGGCTTTCTGTTCCCAGATATTATTTTCTCCTTAAAACAAATGTGTATTCTATGTTTTCCAGCTAAAATTCTCTTCCCCACCCACCTACATTACAATCAGCATTCAGATGACTCAAATGATCATTCCCAATCCTGTCCTTAGTATTTCCCATCACCTAGAGTACATTTAACTTTTACCACCAAATCATAAATCTCAAGGGACCAGAGGTCATTTAGTCCAAGTCCCTGAACAAAAAGTTAATTTGGTCTGGTTATTACTGTTCTGTTTTACTTATAAGAACATTATAACTAAACTCACTCTCTCCTTATTCCCCCAAATATCACAGGCCCCTATCCATTTATTGTTTCCTCATTAATTCCAGTATCACTGCCTTTAGTTCAACCACTCATTGACATTTGGATGCAAGTATGTTTCTGCAAAATAGTTAGTTTTATGGAATGCTATTACCATAACTGATGTCAGAGATCATGTCTAAGCCTCCCATTTTATAGAGGAAGAAACTGAGGCTTCCATTTTTTAAATAGCAATATTCTGTCAGTGGTGGCACATAGTTACAAATCATGGAAGATGATATTGATTAAATGTATGCATGAATGAAACCATTTATAGGAACCACTATGTGATAAACACTGTTCCAATAGGGGCAAACATAAATTTTTAAAAAGTGAAAAAGTCCACCCTTGAAGAACTTACATTCTAATTTTAAAAAGAGCACAGATAGACATTTTAGTGGCAACATAGATTTGCAAGAACTCATGGTCTTTAGAGACAGATATAAGGTGGGTAGGAAAGTTTAGAAGTTTTTGCTTTATTTTTAAAGTCATACTGCTGTAAATTTCAGCAACAGAGCAGATGGCAAGATCTCCAGGTCAGAAGAATTAAAATTATAAATAACCCAAAGGAAAATGGATGATGCCAAGTAAACATAAATAATTTGTAGCATGTGACCCCAAAATTTTGTTACTCACATGCCAGGATACCTTTTGTTAATTATAATACTTAATGTCCATTTTATCACAACTGAGAACTTCTCCTAGGAAAAATAGAATCTTACTTGTATGTCTCAAAGTGATTCAGTTCCCTGCAAGCACTAGGGATAATAAAAATATTAAATATAAAATAGGTTATTAAAAATAGAAAAAATATTTAGAAGGTAGGCATATCTTGAATCTTTTAGTAAAAAAAGTAATTATAACTCTATTACTCATGAATTCTAACTCTCTTCTTCCCTGGATGTTCTGTCCCCACGAAAAAACCTTCAACTTATGAATTCCCTGTGATGGAAGGAGACCCAAAGACCTTTGTGAAAGAGCAGTATCTGTGCCCTGCTCCATACTTGCTTCATTAACATTCACATTTTGAACACCACTCCTACACTGATCTGGACTCCCATCCATACCTATATTCCCATTGCTCCCACAGTATTTGGCATGCTACTAATTCTCATTAATTCCTGTAGGTAAAGATTTAGCCCTTGAACATTTTGGTATTTGCTTGGAAATGTGATCAGTTCTCTTTACCAGCTTTCTTTCCTTGATTTTTTATATGTTTTTGGTTCTCTTTCACTATAGATAAGGGACAAGAGACCTGTTAACCCCTAAATGTAGTTCTTCAACAGCATGAGAATTTAGACCCAACATGCAGGATACATTCTGTGCCTAGAAACTGTTGTGAGAATTTGTTTTCCATTAAGTCCAGTAGTTTGTTAGCTTTCTTTCATAATCTGTCTTGACTACAGTCATATCCATGCCAGATCATGGAAAATCCTCTTTTCTTCAAGTCACAGAAAAGCAACGTACTAAGTGAATGCTCTATGAAAAAAAATAACTAAACAAAGCGAGCTTTCCAAAAGATAAAAACATTCTAGTTCCATAATTTATCTCTGACAAATATTCCTTTAGTAATTTTGTCAATACTTTACCATAGTTTCATACTGTATATGTAATTGGCCAGAAAGATCCATTCATAATTTAGTTTTCATTGAGACAAAAGATTTGGGTGGCAAACTCCTAAAGTTTTAAATTTTTAAATTTTAACCAATTCCAGTAATATTGTTTTTGTACTAAATTCTGGGACCTTTCACCCCCTCTAATTTTTAAAGGCTTCTCTTTTGGCCATGAAAACAGTATTTTTATAAAATATTAGCATATACTCTAAAATAAGAAAAAAATCCAATTGAATACTCTATTTTTCTGAAAAATAAATTTTTCTATCTGATTTTCTAAGTCTCTTGGTAATTTACTCCTTGTTCTCATCTATTCAGCCTTATCTTTGATAAATATTTATAAATCACAATTTATTTCTGCAAAATTTAAATAAAATTTTCCTGCTTATTTAAAAAAAAGTTTTGGTTTTATTAATCAAAAGTGCATGTTTTGTTAAATATTTCTATTTCAATATTTTAAGTGATTTCATGATTGTTTTGGTATTAGTGTTTGCTTTATCTCTAAAAAATACAACCTCTTCTTATCTCAATAGACTTTTTGCATGAATTAATGTGTTAAAATGCATTATTTATATGACTGTGCTGCAAGAAATCAAGACTATGAAAAATACAGAGATGCATAGAAAATCTTACATGAACCAAAGCAAATCAAAGATCTGGAAAAATGGTGTGGAGTAATGCAAAATATACTGAAAGAAAAACAATAATGACAAAAATTGGATTATATGACATAATAATTATCGGTTCTTTTTTTAATGCTCTGTTATTAGGAATTCTCTGTGAAAGAGACAAGAAAGAGAGATACACCATATCCCAAAAGTCTTAATAAAGTTTTAAGGTATAAAAGTTTAGAATTTTGACTTTAAAATAACTGTGAATTACAATTAAAGTATGATATATATAGCCATTGTCCTGGAGCTTCTCTATACTGAACTAAGCTGGTTGTTAGACAGAGACATACAATTTGTGGACCTTTACTAAAACTCTACCCAGTTTGTTAGGACCTAGTATGACTATCATGTATTCTGCATCCTCTGCCACGAATCAGAGCCTTCAAAAAGCCCAGGATAACCTCCATACTACAATGGAACATTGGCAGAGTATTTTAGAGGAAAATCTTTTATGTATTCTCTTACAATTTACTCTAGCTTGGGTTACAATTTAGCATTTGAGAATTTTATTTCAAGCACTCATACAACAACAACAACAAAACACAATATCTCTTTGCATTATACCCAACTCTGCCAGGTGTTCTTCTACATAAAATTGTTAAGGAAAATACACAGAACATATGCTTTCTATTGTTCTCTGCATAATCTAAATATATACGAATTTAGGATGCTTAAAATCTCAGCAGAAATGGGGGGTATCTATGAAATATTCATAAGTAACACTGTAATTTTTAAGTAAAGACAAATTTTAATGGATTTGGAATTATAAAAATATTTATTTTTTAAAAATTAAATATTCACTTTGTTATACATTCAATTAAAATTGAATCTGAGGCAGATTCCCTAAGGAAAAGGAATTCATGAATATCTGTATTTATGTGGGCAAGTTGCTGAAAACAAATCACCCACACAAACATTGGACAATCTAAAATCCTTCTGAATTCAATTCTGACAATCATTTTTATAGCCTTCATCATCTTAAAATGGAACTATTTTATATGTTCAGGAAATTTCGTTGCTCAGGACTATGCTATGCATTGTCTTCTGACTCAGCTTCAGAATTAGTGCCAAGAGCTTACAAAGTATTGGTGTACCCTCCACCTAAGAGAATGGTGAGGGGTAAGATAGAAAACTCCTGTGTTTTTGGCTCTGGTTCTTATATACAACAATGGAGCCTGAATTAGGGAAACAGACTCAAATTATTTAAGAGTGTATCTGGTGATGGAGGTTCAATCTCAAAACTTCAGGGTGTTTCAATTTTTTTTCCACCAGACAACAATAATAACAATAACAACAAAGCAAATTGGATCTAACAACAAGGAGTGTTGTTAAGGGTGCTGCTGTTTGAAGCTGAGGACCTACATTCAAATTCTGCTACTGATGCTTGTTGCCTGCATGACCCTGGTTATGTCACTTAAATTTGTTTAGATTTAGGATCCTTATTTATAAAGAAGAAAGACATAAAGAAGATGACCTCTGAGGTAACTTATAATGATAAATCTGTAATGCTTTTGATCATTTGTCAGAAAGACAGACAATTGAGAGAAACAGAGAAAGACAGAGGGGAGAACGCATTCTATTTACAGCTTTTGCATCCTGAATTCAGTTGCATAATAAATTAGTTGGCATTTTTGTGATATGATTGTGTGTAACCTTATCAAATATTGAACATTGATCTCACCCTATGCAGACAGTACCACATCAACTCTTCTGTAAAAAGTTATCAAGGGCTCTCTGCTACTAAAGTTTGGAGAAGGAATTAAAGCTTCTTAGGGCTCAGCAAGCGTGAGTCAGGGACAATTAGAGTCAGCTCAATACAAGGAATTTGAGAAGCTTTAGCCTGAAGAAGGTTCCTTAAATAGAGTCTACTAGAGCTGATCTTGCTACATTTGCAGTCAGGTTAGTCACTGACCTAAATGAGAATGGGGTTAATGTAGTATATGAAAACCCCCAAACAATGTCATTGTCAGTGATATATTAATTTATATATACATATAAATACATATAAATTAATATACCTATATAATATATACCTATATCTGTATATTTTGTCAAGTAAAACCACAAACTATTTCAACTAACTTATATAGCTCCTGATTACTAAGCAGTACTTACCTTCCAATAATGGGTAGATATTTGTAAAGCACCTAACACAGTGCCTAGCACATAACACACAGTTAATAACTGCTCATTCCATTATTTCACAGTTTTTAGCATTGGCACTAACACAATATAAAACAGGACTTTTTAACCCAAGATTCTTGAGCTTCTTTAAAACATATTTAGATTTAACATTTTATTTATTTTAAAATATAGCATTCCTTTGTAATCCTGTGATTGTTACTATATTAATTAGAAAATATTATTTTGGGAAAATGTCCATAGATTTCATCATAAGGTAAAGAGATTCATGACTCTCCTCTCTGCAAAAGGTTAAGAATTCCTGATTGAGAGTTATTTTCCCCCATATGTGATTTTTAGGAATGCATGACATTTTCTAGGAGGACAGACAAATAATCCAGACCCGGAAATTTCAGCACTTAAGGTAACTAATAGAACATGATTATTTGATATTTCATCAGTGTCAGGAATCATTTAACTCAATGAGTTTAATTATCTCTAAGAAAAAGGGCTACTTGAGACTAAAGATAGGAAAACTTCCATGGTTGCTACCTCTTCTGTTCTACACTAATGAGGATGGTTTCAGGCAACAGCTTGTCACAAATAAACCTGGTTCCGAAATGAGTTGGGTTAAAATCACTTTCCTGACCTTTACCACCAATATGACCTTGGGAAAATCATGTAACATCCCCAGGTCTCAATTTCCTCAGATATAAAAAGGGATGGAGA
>JAJPUD010015916.1:17097-33586 GCA_023553655.1 Myrmecobius fasciatus | reverse complement strand
TGATTAGCTCAAAAGAAGTTATAAAAAGCACCCCATTCCACCAATTTACAAAAAAAGCAATTCTAGACAAATTGTGTATAGTATCTATTTCTTGACATTTTTGATGTTTTTGTCAGTTATGTTGATTTTTCCTATCTTTCTCCATCCCTTCTTTCCTCCTTCTCTCTTTCCCTTTCTCTTTCTCTCTCTCCTTTCTTCTAACTCTCTGTTTCTCTGTCTCTCTATTCCTGTCTCTGTCTCTGTCTGTATGTCTCTCTCTCTCTTTATTTCTCTCTCTCTCTCTCTCTCTCTCTCTCTCTCTCTCTCTCTCTCTCTCTCTTTTTCTGTCTCTCTGTCCCAGTCTCTGTCTCTCAGTCTGTATGTATATCTGTCTCACTTTGTGTCTTTTTTCTCTGGTTGTCTCTCTCTATCTGTCTGTCTCTCTCTATGTATCTCTCTCTATGTATCTCCTTCAAAATTACAATGTTTATATGGGATGTTTCCACAGAAGAAGACAGATTCTGTGAAAAATTATTTTGATTATTTAAAGGCATAAAGGCAAGCTTATTTCCTCACAGAAATATTGAATTCTCCATTATAATGCATAAATGTATTCTCCATTTTTGTATTTTAGTTCATGTCATTCATATCGAGAGTCATGGCTATTACCTGTTATTTTCCTTCTATCAGTTGGGGAAAGACAGTGTGATCCTAGCTATAAATAATTGGAACGATAATATTATTTTTATAAATTTTATCTTATTTTCAATTATTACTTTTTTATTCCTTTCTCCCTCTTCCATTTATGGAGAAAATAAGAAAAGCAAAAGCCCATTGTTGAGGTTTAAAAGGAAACTCCAAAAGAGTGGGGTTTCAGACCAGTGTTGTGAGGTGTCTCAAAAGAATTTTCAGTCTTGAATCTATATCCACATCAAAGGTCAAATTTTATTATAATTGTTACACATTTGAGGTAGCCTAAGTTCCAAAAAGATTAAGAAAAGAATGGAACAAAAAGATAAATTTATAAGAAAAGACAAGGAGATCTAGCAAAAAATGCAGAAAAAGCATTTGATAAAATTCAATACCCATTCCTTTTAAAAACACTAGAGTGAATAAGAATAAATGGACTTTTCCTCAAAATGATCAGTAGCAGCTATTTAAAAACCATTAGCAAATAACATATGTAATGGGGACAAACTAGAACTATTCCCAATAAGATCAGGAGTGAAACAAGGCTGCCCACTATCACCTTTACTATTCAATATTGTTTTAGAAATGTTAGCTTTGGCAATAAGAGAAGAAAAAAGATTAAAGGAAGTAGAGTAGGTCAGGACGAAGTGAAATTATCACTCTTTGCAAATGATAGATGGTATAATTAGAGAACCCTAGAGAAACAAGTTAAAAATTATTAAAATAATTCATGAGTTTAACAGAGTTGCAGAATACAAAATAAATCCCCATAAAATATCCTCATTTTTATATATTACCAACAAAGTCCAGCTGAAAGAGTTACAAAAAGAAATTCCGTGAAAAATAACTGTTGACAGTATAAAATATTTGGGAATTTATCTGCCAAGGGAAAGTCAGGAACTATACAAACACAACTACAAAACACTTTCCACAAAAATAAACAGATATAATCAGTTGGAATAATATCCAGTGCTCGTGGGTAGGCCAAATCAATACAATAAAAATGACAACACTACCTAAAATAAACTACTTATTTAGTGCCATACCAATTAAAATCCTAAGAAATTATTTTACAGATTTAGAAAAAATAATAATAAAGTTCATCTAGAAGAACAAAAAGTCAAGAATTTCAAGGGAATTAATGAAAAAAATGCTAATAAAGGGGCCTGGCTGTGCCAGACCTAAAACTGTGTTATAAAGCAGCAGTCATCAAAACAATTTGGTACTGGCTGAGAAAAATAGTAGTCAATCGTAGAATAGGTTAGGTTCACTAGACAAAAATAGGCAATAACTATAGCAATCTAGTGTTTGCAAACCCAAAGACCCCAGCTTTTGGGATAAGAACTCACTATTTGACACAAGCTGCTGGGAAAATTGGAAACTAGTATGAAAGAAATTAGGGTTCGACCCACACCTAACACCACATATTAAGATAAGATCTATCTGAGTTCATGATTTAGACATATAGAGTGATATATATTATAAGCATATTAGAGGAACATAGGGTAGTTAAACTTTCAGATCTATGAAAAAGTTTTATTAGGGCCCTGAGTAGAATCATAGAGGTTCTTGGCAATAATCCAAAAGTTAATTATCCATATTCTAAAAAAATCCAGCAATGCCCAGAAAAACATGCAGTTGCTTCTTTGAGCCCAGTTCAGGGAGTGATAAGATTGTCTACTTCCCTAGTTCTTCTCTGTGAGCAAAGGGGAGGTGGGAGTTAATTCATGGCTCAAATACTTAAAAGATAAAAAAAAAATATCTCCAGAAGGCCAGAAAGTTTTTTTTTTTTTTTTTTTTTTTTTTTTATGGCAGCAGCCAGAGAAGCCTCAAGATGTCTTATACATATATGTATTGTGCTCTCAACTTCTATTGACTACTTGTTCTGATTATAAAAATGTGCTATAAGAGGAAAAAGCAGGTACATGGTTATAATAGCATTGACAAACAATGATGCACTAACAATTCCACCTCTTAGCTACACTCAGGAATAATCAGGTTAGAAACAAAGTAATAGAAATGGGAAACTGAATCAGAAAGATCTGACTTGAACAGAGGCTGATTATCCTTCCAGCTTTTGCCCAATTTGTCCACCTATGATAATTCAGGAAGGCATCCCTCTGAGTAACATGGCATTTCTCTCAAATGGTGTGATACTGACTTAATGATCCTTCAAGCAATCATATTCAAATTCAAAACTCAAAAAAAAAATCAGGTACAGTCACAAGAGTTTTTATTTCTAATAGCAAATTCTACTAATCACAGTTTAGGAGTAAATATATTATTTTTTAATGTTTACCAGGACTTATACACAAGGGAGTTTTGTTTAACGTATTTTTCTTGAGTTTAAACTCATCCTGGTGCAAGGACTAATCATTAAGCAAGCTTACAAATTGTTAGTATACACATTCATTATTTAGGAACTATCCATTAGAAACCTTGCTTAGCCTGATTGTTTCAAAACTGTCAAGTTTATAAATTAAGGAGAATTGACAAAGACTTCAGAGAAGGGGTTGAGCTTTCTGTTGCCCAACTCAACTAATCAGCTTCTCTGGGTTGTGCTGTTTGATACTTCCCTTTACTCTGTGAAGATAGAAGTAAAGATACCTCAATGTAAAAATGCACTGATAAGGCTTTCACCTTATCCCTCTTGTTGCATACACAATTATTACTATTTTTAGGTTTAACATGATGACAATAACTACAAATAACTTAGTTAACAATCTTAGAATTTTCCGAAGTAATAGCCAAATCTTAGCTAAAATTTCCTCTTAATTTTTTTAGCAAAGGTGGAAATACCAATCCCCTAAATTGTATTTATGAAATGTTATAAAGCAAGGTTAACAAAGCTAAATAAATTTTCCACCTTCTTACATTTGTTCAGTTTATTCTAAACCCAGACTGTTACAGCTTTGGAAGTTCTCAGGAAGGGTTCCAGCTTCTCCATTACCCTGAGTAGTTTTCCCTTTTGTTTTAGAGAGAAAACAAGACAATTTTTAAAGTTGGTATAGAACAGAATCTATCATAAAAATGAGAGGTCTGGGGGCAGAGCCACGATGGTGGAGTGAAGACATGACTCTCTGTGATCTCCTCTTACCTTCTCTCAAACCAGTAGCAGACTAAGCCTCTGAACTGGTTCTGGAGGCAAAGTGCCTCAAAATAATTGGAGGGCAACACATTTCCAGAAAAAATTACCTTGGAAGAGCAGCTCCAGGAGACAGGGCAGGAAAACGGGTGGGACTCAGTGTGTCAGATTATAAGCACCTGGGAAGTCTGGTTGCAGGTAGGTGCTTTGGCAGATCTACCTTTTGTAAAAGGTAGATTTTAACCCATTGCAAACACCAGTCCTAGCTCGGAGAGCCCAGAACTGGAATTCAATCAGCCGAATTGCCCCAGGGCAAATTGAAGTGGGCTCCTGCTTCCCTGCTTTAAACAGACCTCAAGCTTTAAAAAAAAAAGAATAAAAAACAGAAAACTCTCGCCATAGACAGCTTCTATGGAGAGCAAGAAGAACAAACCCAAGATCCTGAGATTCATAAAAGTATAGCAACTCCAGCAGAAGCCAAAAACGGAGACATGAGCTGGTCCCCATTTCATAAGGCTTTCCTGGAAGATTGCATAAAGAATCTCAAAAGAGAGTTAGATGAAAAATGTAGAAATGAAATGAGATCTTTACAAGAAGGAATGGAAAAAGCATATAATGCTCTACAAAAGAAATATGAAAAAGACACCAATTCACTGAAAACCAAAATTGGTGAAATGGAAAAAGTATGCAATGAACAACTTCGCCAATTACAAAAGCAGCTAAAAAGGTAACTGAAGAAAATAATACATTAAAAATTAGAATGGAACAAATGGAAGTGAATGAGTCCATAAGACTTCAAGAATCAGTCAAACAAAAAATGAATAGAGGACATATAATGTATAGGAAAAATTCCAATTTTAACATACATATTCCTTTAGAAGTCATTTTGAAATTCACTTAACTTTAACAAATAAATTACAATTTACGTATTCCTTTAGTGGGATTTGATTAGAGCTCCTTCAAAACTGCTTTTACTATCATATCTCAAATAACAAATTTCACTGCACTGAGTATATTTTCTTTCTCTTGCTCTCATCCTTTCATGCATGTAACCCTGCTGCAGGCACAGAAGAAGGGAAGAGGGAAGAAAGAGGAAGAGACTCTATTTCCTTTAATCATTATCCTTGTAGTCCTAGGGAGAACTTTAATTTAGTTAAATTTGCTTCCAAAATACTTTATATGTATACACAAAATTCATTTATTACAATATTGGCAATGTATGTTGGTAACATCTAAAAACCCATGTAAAGTTTTCAAATATGAAGCAATTATATCCAATAAAGCAGTTAACATTCATATAGCATTTGTTTTATACTAAGCACTTTTGCAATCATCTGATCTTCCCAAAACAATAATTATTATTTCTTTTTACAAATCAGAAAATTGAGCAGAGATAAAATAATTTGCCATAAATTCCAAAGCTAATACATTTCTGCAACTGAAATAGAGAATGGTTATTAAAAATAGAGATTGGTTGGGGTCCCCATGGCTGTTGCTGCTTCTCCCATATCTATAAATGTGGAGGAATTTGAGTTTTCTTACACATTAGAATTCTCTTTTCTTAATCAAATCTGGAATGAGAGGGACTAAGAGAGGGACTTGGCATACACACACACACACACACACACACACACACACATATATATATCTTGTTAGCAATTCTCACAACTGAGACGCACTCAGGACTTTGGGAAGAGGAGCATGCTGAGTCATCAGGATTGTGGAGAGGATCCCTTAAAACCTTCTGGGGTGCTTTCCTAATGGGGCAGAAAGGGACTCTAGACAAGATAGGAATCAAGAAAGGATTAGGAAAAAGTTTATATTTATTGTATAAATTGTTTTCTTGCTTATTTTTCTAACTCCAATAGAATATTTTCCTTGCAATTTTAAAATGACTAATTGCCAAACTTTTTTTAATCATTGCTTTCAAAGCTTTGAGATCATGCTAAGATTTTATATTAGAAGTTATATATTTTTAATTAGTTAACTTTATTTTTATAGCCCCCAGCTTTGCCAGAGCTGAGGTCCACAGAAAAAAGTCAGGCTTTTCTCCTTTTAAGTGGGAGTCAAGATGTTAAGAAATCTTCTTCAGCATTCTAACTACAGAACAGAGGTTTTCTTGTTGGCTTCATTTTAAATCTTTCCAAGTAACAGAATGTAATTCACAGAACAAACATAAGAGAGACATTCTGCACACATATGGAAACAGAAAAAAATGAATTGTCCCATCTTTGCCAAAAGTCATAAAATTTCTCTTCCAATGTGAGAAAGGTGGCAAAGATTAGTTCTTTGTCAAAAGCCATCCAATAGCACATCACCACCTCCTCTGAAATCCCCGAACGAGTAAAAAGTGTCAAAAGTTAATTAGTCAAGAATTGCAAGAATTTCCAAGCCTGAGTAACCCTAGTCAAGGAAATTTTGCTGAGTGTGGAGTTCAAGATGACCCATACAAGCGTTATTCCAGTTGTGTGAGGTGTCCCACCTGTAGGATTGAGGGAGAAAATAAATGGGGACTTATTTTGACAAGGAAGAGATGAAACTAGGAGACACCAGAATCGCCATGTACAAAGCCACCAAAAGTTGAGGTTCAGAAGGAGACTTCAAAATGTTTGGGTTGCACACCAGTGTTACAAGGTGTCTCAAAAGAATTTACAGTAATGAATCCATCTCCAAGGTAAGGATCAAAGTTTATTTTAATTGTAAGACCAATTGCCGTGGGCTAAATTCCAAAAGGATTTAGCAAGAACTAGGAGCAAGAAGATAAATTTATAGGAAAAGACAGATAAATCTGGTTCTTCATGTCACTGAATTTCCCATATGCCCCGAATGGAACAACGTTGTAGGCAAAGTTACATGTATGTCTCAGAATGAAAATCACTGGCTTGCAGTCCTTGAATCAGATGGATGATATCTTTACATATTTCTAGGATTGAATTGCCTTGTCTGGATTACAATCCTGGCCAGGGTCTACCCCTCTCAGTTGAGTTTTTTGTGAAGGTAAACTAGTACATCTTTCACCTCAATTATTACCTAGCCTTTAATTAATGAATTGGGTATTGCCTCAGACAAACTGAGCCCTGGGAAAGACCTTAGCCTAAAAAGGCCAAAGTCTCATCCCAGGTCATTGCCTCTCTTTCTGCCTCTGTTTTGCCACTGAACTCTAAAGAACTCTAGAGAGATTAGGGCTGATAACTCTGTATTTCTCACTGAAATACAATTAATTTGCTAGTCCAGAAATTAACCTAAGGATATTATTGGTCCCCTTCCAGAACAAAGGAAAAACAACAACAAAGCCCCTCCTGAGGCTAAGATCTGGATGTAACTTTTGTACCAAGTCTAATCCATTTCTATAGTCTTGAGTGTCTTATCTATTTTATTGGGACTTTCCTCAATTCTGCTCTTATTGTTCATTCTCTTACTTGTGTAATTTCCTTATGTGCTCACCTGATGACACCATGACATAGCCTGCACTCTGTTAATTTCAATCCTATTTTCTGGGGCATCCCCAAAAGCTAGGTTTAGTTGTTTTTACCCATTTCCTTATACACTCACTTCCCTGGGGACTAGTGCCTTCAAGTTTCAACTTGTGCAAAATTTCTTGCTTATCTCAATCCTCCCAGTACTATGTTGCATTCAAATGAATCTCCTAAGGAATATTTATATGTTAGGTTGTCATTTTTCTTTTCTTGTATTGGCACCTACCAGGAGGTCTCAGTGCCTAAAGAAGTCCTTGCTTTAGGACACAATTCCTTGTACAATCCTTTGTTCTATTTAGAAGTGTACCCCTCCCTCATCCTCCCTTCCTTATTAATAGATGATTCTCAATGGCCTTAAATTTCACAGGATATGATTACCATCAAATTCCCAAACCAGGACAAATAAGTTTAGGCAAGAAGGAACTAAAGAAAAAATATAACATTCTGTAATCACCACATAAATGACCTGGAAAAAATAAGAATTTTGTTAAAATTTCAACTTTTAACTTTTTCATCTGTAAGATAAAATGTAAAATATTAATCTCCCTTATTATTGTTTCTACTATAACACATAGTTGTAAATTCTCAGTAATGTATTTTAAGCCACTATATCTGGGAGGAAATCCAACTTTTTCTACTTATTACTGGCATTACATTGAGTACATTGTTATTCTTTCTAGGTCCTAATTTACTTTTTTTTTTTAAATATAATGACAGGTTGGGATACATGACCTTTAAATTCTCTTCTAGGTATAAATTTGTAATTCATGATTCTGTATCCTAACAGGTTGATCTGATATCATCAGGGAGGAGGAGAAGAACTGGGATAAAAGAAGTCCCATAATCTTTACCTTGAAGGGATTCTGGGATTAAGAGAACTCAGTAAGAAGTAAGGATATCTTGGAGTATTACAGAAATATGACCTAGGGAAGGTAATAATAATAAAGAATTCTATGATTATGCCTTGCAGAAGGCCAGATCTATACTTTAGCATATAATTTATGAATGAAAATATAGTAATCTCTATTTTATAAATAAGGAAATGGAGAGTCAGAACAGACAAATATTCACACAGCAAGTAGAAGAGTTGAGACTTAAACCAACAGGCCAGAATTTTCTCTACTATATTCATAGATATTCTATATGTAATATTCAGGAATGACTAGAACTCCTGGGGTGAGGGATTGTCATGCCTTTCACAAGAGTACTCATCCACCTTTAATATGTACCTTCACCTACTTCTTACCTGTGGCTCCAAGAAACTGCAGCATGAGCAGTTGCCACACCCTGGTAAACTATCTTGGAAAATGGGCTAAACCAGGGTGTGGGTAACTGACACACATTAAACCTTTTTATATTATTATTAAAGCTTTTTTATTTGCAAAACATATGTATGGGTAATTCTTCAACACTGACCCTTGCAAAGCTTTCAGTTACAAATTTTACCCCCCTAATCCCTACCTCTCCCCTAGATGGCAGGAAGTCTAATACATGTTAATTATGTTAAAATACTTCACAAATCGAATATATGTATACATATTTTTACAGTTATATTGCTGTGCAAAAAAGTCATATCTACAAGAAAAAAAATCTGAGAAGGGAAACAATGCAAGCAAACATCAATAGAGAGCAGGAAAATGTTATATTGTGGTACACATTTCGTATACCTTTATCTGGGTGTATATGGCTTTCTTCACTGAATAGCTGGAACTGGTTTAAAACATTTCATTGTTAAAGAGAACCATGTCTGTCAGAATTGATCATGTAATATTGTTGTTGCTGTGTATAATGATCTCCTTGTTCTGTTCATTTCACTCAGCATCAGTTCACGCAAGCCTTTCCAGGTCTCTCTGAAATCGTCCTGCTGGTCGTTTCTTACAGAGTAATAATATTCCATAACATTCATATACCATAATTTATTCAGCCACTCTCCAATTGATGGGCATCCATTCAGTTTCCAGTTTCTAGCCACTACAAAAAGGGCTGCCACAAACATTCTTGCACATGTGGGGCCCTTTCCTTCCTTTAAGATCTCTTTGGGATATCATAAACCTTTTAATGAATTGAGGGGGGTGTCTACCTCGAGTTTGAACAGACTTCCCTAGAGATGAATGGGTATATGGGAACATTTGCTGCAATGACTATGAAGTCAGCTGAAGCAGATGCTGTTGAGTACTTAAAACTTGGTCACACATTGAAGACACCAAGGTTATCTACTGCATTATCTAGGCTATTACCAGTCATCTTGACTTTTGTCCTGTTACTGGACTTCCATGATTTGGGAAGAGAGACTAAAGTTGATGGTTTTGCACAACTCTACTTCACTTGAATCCAATTCACATAAAAACCAAGGCATCACCTAGTATCACTGGTTCTCTTTGAAAAATAAAGGCTGAACAATAAATTCTTTTAATTTTTAAAAGTAACTTTGGACTAAGTGCCAAGGTTAGACTATGAAAAATTGAGATCGCTAATTGGAATAGTGTTTATAATGCTAAATATTCAGTGAGGAATCCAGAATTTGAATCATAGCTCAGGTACTTTACAATTTGTATGTGTCTATGGCCAAACATGATGAAATACTATAACCAAAATATTTCTCTTAGGCATAGGTTTTTCATGAGTAAAATTTCTGTAATAATAGCACCTACTTCACAGACCTGTTGTGAGGAGCAGATAAAATAATATGTAGAGAGTGTTTCACTAATTTAAAAGTATTCTATAAATGGTAATTATTATCTTATTACTTAAAATTTAAAATTAACAAAATGATAAAATTTTCTGAATTCATTGCATTGATCAATTAAAATCTATTAGATATTTTCTATCACCCTGAAAACAGACATTGGCTGCCAGCAATGTGATCCTGAGCAAATCATTTACCTTTTCCTTGCTCCCAGGACATTCCATAAAACATTAATTATTATGACTTTGCTTATCTTCATCTGAGTTTTCCTATCTAAATAAATGTAATGCATGTACCACCTAACCCACCAAAATGAATCAAAAGCATGTTGATATCATTATGATGAAATTATTTTTTGCTATGAAATATTTAACAATAACTCTGAAAACTTCTAAAGAGAAAATCTGAAGTATGCTATTAAAAACTTATCTTTAAACTGATGGAGAAAATAGTGTATGAAGTTGCAAAGCCAACTGATTAAATTGAAAAAGAAAAAAATCTTGAGTATTTTTAAAAATAGAGTGTAATTTTACTACTGGGTTATAAGAAAATCTATTTGCCTAGTATAGGTCTTTAATTAGAGAAGGTATTTCTTACGGTGTTTTATTTTTTATTTTTATTACTTACTGTTGAGGAAAAGAATACAAGAAGAAAGACAAAGTATATTGGCTTTCTTCTAAATTGTTTTAATTAATGTAAAAAATAAGATGAAAAGTACATGCATTATAAGGTTTTTAGGCACATATGGCTAATCAATTACCCACAGGTGATTGGCAATAAACTCCTATAGTAGTCATATTTACTCTCTAAATGGGGTGTTTGCCAACGTATGTCTTGGCAGGAACAGGGTAGAATCACCCCAAATCCACTTCTCTAGGGAAGCATCCTCTTATTTATATTTTCTTGGAATCTATTCAGCTGTACCATATATCCAATTGTAGTCACTCCTAGGGAGCGCAGCTGTAAGGGAAACCTGCCTCATTATTTAATGTGTAGGGCAGATTTTTGAAGGTCATGGAAAGAGGACTTTTTCATTGCATACTGAAAGATCACATAACAAAGGTTAGTTCATCATAAGTATGGTTCAAGTCTACAGCAGAAATAATATAGTAGTGAGTTAAAGATATATACATATGTATTTATGTATGCATATATGTATATATATTGTCTATGTGGATCTCTAAATCTCCACCTACACAAATCTCACACATTATTACACTCACCAAGTTACAAAGGGGCAAATGAAGATGGTTATATGAAAGATGGAAAAATTTAATCATATTTTGATCTTTGACTTTAAAATGACTTTAGAAATGATCTATTCCAACTTCCCCAACTTAAAAAAGTGTTTTATCAATTCATTTTGTGTTTTTATCACATTCACGAGACTTCTCCCCGACATTCAACCTTGCCATTTGTAATTAACATCATTAAGTCAAAATAATTAATAGAATTGCCACAGTTGATAAAGCATACATCATTCTTTCATACTAGCCTCCAATGTCTCTGCCATAAGCAGGAAGTACATTTTAATCCTATCTCTGGGAATTTCAGTCATTTCAATTAAATTCTAGAGAAGCTTTGAAAAATAATCACATATACATATATGTGTATACGTGTAGAATAACCAGAGCGATTTGACTTAATCATATGCATATATACATATACACACACCTACACACAAACACATATAAACTTATAGATTTTTTCTGGTTCTACTTATTTTCCTCTTCATCAGTTCTTACAATTTTTCTATTTCTTTAAATTCTCCATAGTCTACAAAGTCTGTGTTTTCCTATTGCATGATATATTCCACTACATTCAAATACTATTAAATTTCCTGCAAATCCCTATGCCATGGATATCTGTTTTGCTGCTAGTTATTTGCTTTCAAAATAAAGGTGCCAATGAAAATTCTGATACATGCTATATGGAATCAGTAAGTCAAAAAATGTGATCAGTTTAATCACTTTTCTTGCATAAGCTTTAACTCATAACTAAAATGATTGGATCAATTTATAGTTCCTCCATTAGTATACTTTTATATTTTCTACTCTTGGTAAAGTTTTTGTAAAGTTTTTTACTTTGGTAAAGTAAGTACCTAATAAATGTTTCTTGATATAGTTCTTGTACTCTACTGTTTAGCACATGTGGTACATGGCAATTATTAGATGCTTAATAAATTTTTTCTTTGACTGAATGCCTGGTTTTTTTTTCTCTTACCACAGACCCTGAAATACTAATTCCTACCCATGTATTTTAAGCCAAGGAAAATGAAATGATATTTTATTACAAAACCACATTTTATTTTTTCTATATGTATCTTTCCTATTTTGTTATTATCATACTTTATGAACAAGTAAATTATTGCTATATACTACTCTCCCTTAATTTCCATCTAAAAAAAGATAAAATTTTGGCCTTGGAATCAGGAGTTCACATCATGCCTTACTTACAAGTTATAACTTGTGCAAGTCATTTAACTTCTGTTTTTCAGCTTCTTGGACATAAAATAGGAGAAAAATAGGAATCACCTTATCTTATTGCTGTGAAAATCCAAAGAGACAACAAAATTTAAAGACTTTATAAATGTAAGTTTTTGTTCCTATTCCCGACTTCTAATCATTTCTCCATGATGTTTCTTTCACTCAAAAAGTCTTTATTCTTTGAAAATGGCATTTTCATCTTTCAAAGACAAATAGAATTCTGCCTAATGTTCTATGAAAACTGTTCTTTAAATATATTAAAAAAAATATATTGGTTTATATACTGGAGGTATTTACTTATTGTTTCTTGAAAACTAAACAGACTGAATTGTTTTTATACAATCCATCTACAAACTTTTATTAGGGACCCACTACTAGCCAGGTAATAAAAATTAGGAAGTTCAGCTCTTACTTCTTCCAGTGAGCTTGTACCTCCTTCCTCAGAAGATCAATACGGTAAAATGGTACAAGTTAAGACTTGGCTCATTCATATTGGGTCTCCCCCTGCCTACAAAAGGGTTGTTTAAGTCCACATTTATACCATGAGGCTTGATCAGTATTGTGTATTGGGAGAACATTAGAATAATAATCAAGATATCAACACTGGATTTTGCTCAACAACAATATGACTGAGCAAGTCATTTGTCCTGTGTTTTGGACTCCTCATTTGTCAAATGTGCATAATGATGCCAATCCAAATAATAATGATGAGGTAGCATGAAGCAATGCATAGACAACTGACTTGGGAATCAGAAAGACTTGGGTTGATAGCTTGTTGTGACACAAACTGATTTTGGACAAGTACCCAAAATAACTCCTTGTCCTAAATATTTTAATACCCTAAGTTACCCCAATTAGAAATAGCAGAGAATGTATCAATATGCATTAGTAGAGAGAGTTTCCACACTGGGCTTTCCCAACTCCATAAAATGATAGGCCCATCCCTTAAACAACAAAACAAAGCAAAAAGAAGTCTATCTCATTAATATGTTAAAATATAATTGATGATGACTGTAAATATGATACCATATTTGAAAATATTATATCGTGATTCCATATGTGATAATATGTATGTACTTTGAAAAACATAAAATATATGTAATTGAAAGTTGTTTTTTTATGACCCACAAGGTAGTATTACTGTCATGGTCCTTAAGTCATTCTATACCTCTGCTCACCCTTTACCCTATCCACCATGTCTCTTCTAAAAGAGAAACCAAGAGAAGTTCAGAAGTAAATGTTTTAGATATTGTAAAGTAACAGATTCTGACTGAGAACTTTTTTTTTTTATCGTAGCTCATATTGTATGTACATACATATATGTGGGGGAGGTAGGTATGATAGGATAGAGGAGAAAGTGAAGGGATTAGCAATAAAATCCTAGACTTATCCCCATATATGGTACAGTCATAACTGGTATTGAATCAGTAGGACCTTGCCATCAACATACATTCAGAAGAATAACATTCATCAGTACAGTGATCAAAAACCTTACACTTGAGGGGCGGGACCAAGATGGCAAACTGCAGACAGCTTTCTCTGTGAACTCCTTTGGGACCTTCCCTCAGACCCAGACAAAGTGAAACTTCGAACTGGTTTTTGAGTGTAGGCTCCGAACAAACATTTGGACTACAACGCACTTCTATCAAAAATCTACCTTGAAAAAACTCCGGAGAAAGTTAGCCTCAGGGGAAATCGGCCGCTGGTCGCAATCAGACTCCAGCCTGGGCTGAAGTCAGGGCTGCAAAAGAGGGGCGGATTTAAGGCACCCAGGAAGCCCCTGGGAGATGCCTGGGCCACTTTGCTCTGCTTGCGGGCAGGTGCTTTGGCAGATCTGCCTTTGGTAAAGGGTGGATTGAGAGCAGCTGAAAACCTGGTCCTAGTGTGAATCTAGCCTGACCAGCCTCAGACCGGAAGTCAACTCGGCAAACTTCCCCAGGGCAAATACAAATTGTTGCAGTTTTCTCTGTTTTTGACCAATATCCCAACTTTAAACCATGAGCAAGAAGCAGGAGAGAGCTCTCACCATAGAAAGCTTTTACGGAGAAAAAATAGAACAGTCCCCAGATCCTGACATTATGAAAACAATGCCAGATGAAGCCACAAAGGCAGACTTAAGTTGGTTTCCCTTTCAGAAGGCTTACCTGGATGATTGCATTAAGAATCTCAAAAGAGAGCTAGAAGAAGAATGGGGAAATAAATTGAGATCAGGGCAACAGAAATATCAAAAACTGGAAAATAGGACTGGTGAATTGGAAAAAGAAAACAGTTCACTGAAAAACAAAATTGGTGAATTGGAAAAAGACAACAATTCAGTGAAAAACAAAATTGGTGAATTGGAAAAAGACAACAATTCACTGAAAAATAAATCTGGCAAAATGGAAAAAGAATGCATTGAATCAAGAAACTCAATTGGCCAGTTACAAAAGGAGCTAAAAAAGATAACTGAAGGAAATAATACTTTAAAAATTAAAATTGAACAAATAGAAGTAAATGACTCAATAAGACTTCAAGAATCAGTTAAACAAAAACAAAAAAATGAAAAAAATAGAAGAAAATATGAAATATCTCCTAGGAAAAACAACTGACTTGAAAAACAGATCCAGGAGAGACAATTTAAGGATTGTCGGACTCCCTGAAAGCCACGATGAAAAAAAGAACCTGGATGCTATATTCCAGGAAATCATGAAAGAGAATTGCCCTGATGTTTTAGAATCAGAAGGCAAAGTTGGCATTGAAAGAATTCACCGATCACCTCCAGAAAGAGACCCCAAAATTAAAACCCCAAGGAATATCGTGGCCAAATTTCAGGACTATCGCACCAAGGAAAAGATATTGCAAGCAGCTAGAAAGAAACAGTTCAAATACCGAGGAACTGTCATTAGAATTACACAGGATCTGTCAGCTTCCACTTTAAAGGATCAAAGGGCCTGGAATCAGATATTCTGAAAGGCAAAAGAACTTGGATTACAGCAAAGAATAAGTTATCCAGCTAGAATGAGCATCATCTTCCAGGGAAGAAGATGGTCATTCAATGATACAGGAGAATTTCACCTATTTCTAATGAAAAGACCTGATCTGAACAAAAAATTTGACCTCCAAGCAGAGAACTCAAGAGAAGCATAAAAAGGTAAAAAGGAAGACTCTTGAGAACTATATTTCTACTATAGGTATCCTTTAAAGAATGGCAGTATAATTTGATTTTTCTTTGATAATAATGGAAAAGAAATTAGAGGTGGAAGGGATACCATACTGAAAAAGAAAAAGGGGGGAGGGGGGAAAGGAGGCAAAATAAAGTAAAAATAAAGGAGGTAAAATAAGGCAAAATCTCATAAAGAGACATAGAAGATCTAATATAATTGAGGGAAAGAAGGGAGGGCGATGAGTATTGTGTAAACCTTACTCTCATTAGATTGGACTCTAAGAGAGTATATCAGACACATTTGGCTTCAAAGAAAGCACTGACCCTCCTTGTGGGAAGGTAGGAGGGAGGGGAGAAAAGGAAAGGGATAAACTAATAGAAGGATTAGGGGAAAGGTATAAAGAGGAGGGAGGGACTCTAAAGGGAGGAAGATTATTGGTGGGAGGTGGTCATCAAGAGCAAAGTACTGGGGAGGGGGGAAGGGAGAGAGGGGAAAGGGAAGAAAAAATCATAACTCTGGGTAAATAAGATGGCAGGGAATACAGATATAGTTATTTTAACTGTGAATGTGAATGGGATGAACTCTCCCATAAAACAGAAGCGGGTAGCAGACTGGATTAAAAGCCAGAATCCTACAATATGTTGTTTACAAGAAACACATCTAAAACATAGAGATACATACAGAGTGAATTTAAAGTGCTGGAGGAGAATCTTCTATGCTTCAGATGAACAAAGAAAGGCAGGGGTAGCAATCCTTATCTCGATCAAGTAAAAACAAAAATAGATCTAATTAAAAGAGATAAGGAAGGAAACTACATTTTACTAAAGGGTTCCATAGACAATGAAGCAGTATCAATACTTAACATATATGCGCCAAGTGGTATAGCATCCAAATTCCTAGAGGAGAAGTTAAGAGAGATGCAAGGAGAAATAGACAGTAATACT